>JAQFZH010001594.1:0-20353 GCA_034695485.1 Entomobrya nivalis
TTTGCACGAGTACACAGGTAACACAATTACGAAAGAATTTTCAAACATCCACAGTTGGAATGGGAATATCTGAGTACCAAGGTTCCCAGAGGATTCATAATATGCAGTATGAGTCATCGTCTGGGATAGTTTACGCATCATATCAGTGTGGTACACTTCTCGTCGTGCTGACTCTTAAAGGATCGTTAATTAGTTGGCAATTCTTGTCACCGGGGGAGTACTATATTGCTCCATTTAAGGCGACGCTGGCAATCTTTATCATTGTCATTGTGATGTAATTTGCTGTTAAATGTGAAGAAGATAGTAAAGCGCATATACAGCGACTAAAATACGATAGTCAGGTATCCCAAACTGCGGGAAGACTTGAGAAAATGGTAAAAAGCGGATTTGTCATACTTTAAAACCAATAGATTTTCAGTGTGGGAACGTATGTCATATTGATAAAGAGTTTAAATTACGTTTCTTCACTAGATTAGTTCTAAATACACAAGATGTACTGCTTATGACTATGAGTGTCATCTAATGGTAAATATTATTTTTGCGTATGATTTTGTCAAGTCGTCTCAAGCAGATTAGTAATTCGTTTAAACTGATATTTGATATGATTGCTTTAAGAGTATTAGCAAGAAAAACGATTTGATGTTCATGTAGTTGTGAAAACGTGCTATATATGTACAACCACAAGATTCAACATTTACATAATACTTAACTTAATTATCCACAAAACTTAATTAAAAAAATAGTAAGCACAGCACATTTTTGGAAAGTTTCAAAGTTTTATTTTAAGTCCAATAATTATTAAAATATAAGGAATTCGTTTAATTTTATTAGTAATTACGAAACTTGCCCGAATTGCTTCAAATTGATTAGTTAGGTAGGTAACTAAGGTATAATCACAATGTTCACCTTTGTCTCATAAGTATATTACAATGACAACTGGTGCATACACTAATATTACATTAAAATTTACCGATTAAATGTTGTATTTTATTATGGCTTACAAGAGTTGGAATGTTTAATACATAATCCCCATAACATTTATGCAGCATAGTTATTTGTGCGTAACAAAATTTTTATTTTATTATGAATACATAGATTTCAACGTTTAGTAACAGCTTGGATTTAAGTAGCACTTGATGAAATTCGGAATTGTAAAACAAGGAACCCATAACCAATAAGAGTGCTTAAAACCTGTATTAAGAGAAAGTTTGCAGTAGTTGATGTTATTCATGAAGCTGAAAAGCGCGTATTTTAAAACTTACCGATCCCAGAAATCCATAACTAACCCGAACAAATTTTCCACCTTTGACAATGGCGTCTTCTAAACAAAAGTCCATATATTTAATTGCTAGTTGCCTTGAACAACTGGCGTTGATTGAGTCTTCTATCACTTTTTCCAGCATGGCAGTTTTGTATTCCTCTACCTAAATATTTTAAAATTGATCAATATGTTGTTAAAAATTATTGTAGTAAATTACTTACCTTATTAAAATCTTATAAAATATATAATTACCTTGCTTCTTGCTTCAGCAAATAAAATACCTGCCGCTATGTAAACGATAATGCATGCCCAAGTATATAAAACTTTGGATAAATTTACCGTAGTATCGTCCCTAACAATGATATTCTCAACCAGTCGTGATGGCATCCAAGGTAGCCCCATACAAAACCAACATAGAAATATTGATGAATTAAATTCATTCAAACCTGCGAAGTAATTGCGCAATTCTTTAGTTTCCTTAACTATTTGTTCAATGTCGTACGCATATTGCAACGGACTTCTGAAAATATTTGTCGTAAACTTCAATGCTGCTTGCTGTAAATGGCTTGTTGTAAAGCTACATACGCTAAATGCAAGCACAACCATGTAGACATCAAAACAAGTGTTTAGAATGCTTGAGAAATATGATCACATAAGCCTTAAAACAGAAACGATTTTACGACAATCTAGGCGGTCAAAGTGTTTGGTACTGGATACGTTAAATTCTTGTTCGTCATCAAAAGATTCGGCTAAACGTCCGAGTATGACTAGTACGATTGGAAGAATGCAAGTTATCACACGGATATTGTTTGAAAATATATTTTTTTGTGATGAACAGGCAAAGATAAGACGTTCAAATTGGAGGTTTTGTCTCCAAAAACATTGGTTCCATAAGATAAGCATGGTTATCTCAAGGAGTAGTGATGTTAGTTTAAATAAAACCATTGGATGAGAGTAAATGCTTTCTTGAGATGTGCGCAGTAACTTTTCAACTAGGTGGAAAAGTATGAGAAGTTGTATAGCTATGCACAATATCTGTTAATAAAAAAATATGTACGTATGTTATAACGAGTTAATCATTTACACTTGTTAATACGGCGAATTAAAAAAAACTTGCCTTTTGAAATGTGTTCGTTTTTAAAATAAATGTAGTTCTTTTGTCCGTCCAGCTTATTCTGAAGGGAATAAGATAAATAAGTGTAGTACAAAAAACTACAATATACTTCGATATAACTTTTGGCTTTTGTAGATGACATCTTTATTTTTCAGTGCGTATTAGGTATTTTGTTTTAATATAAGAACCTGAAGAGGTTTTACTGGTGCGCCAGGTTCAGGTTACAACTGATTAAATTGCTAAACAGTTAAAAATTTGAACAACTAATTAAAATAACACTGTTTAAATGATGAATTTGTTTTTGTGAATTAAAAAATATCAACAAAAGGTTTGCGAAATCTCATTTCAAATAAAAGCAAACCACTTAAATTAAGAAAACTAAATGCAATAATTTCATAAATGTTTTAAATTTAGGCGTTAATTTCTTTAGGTTTAAGTTGTAAAGTAAAATTTGCAAACCACGCCTAAAGTTTTAGATGACTGAGTTAAAAAAAATTGTCGGCATGAACTATGAATGCTCATTTAAGTACCAATCCGTTATCTCATTTTTTAATTTTCGCATATGCCACAAGTTATCTATTTTGTCTAATTTCATCATGATATATTTGGGTAAGGTTACCTTTTGGGGTTATGCTGAATTCGACATTTTCAATAACTTGCAAATATTTGCAAAGCATGTGAACTTTGGCTTGAAGCAGTAAATCCGTGAAAACATAATAGGTGTTTAAACGAAGAATTGTAGTTTCAAACCCATATTTGTATTGATTATACAATGTAATACACTATTCAATGTAAATACAGTAATGTATTGAAACGTTAAAAGTCCACACTGTTGAACAAAATTATAATGACTGTCTATTACATGAATCTTTAAAAGCTTCCGAATAAGGTAGATTGCTAAATTTACATTAAATTGCTAAAAGTTATTTGTTAATTTGTTTGCTGAGGGCATTTCTTGATGAGCCATAATTTTGCCTACCATAAACTTGCCTTTAATGTAAGTAAAAGAAATCATTTTCGAAAAGTTTCGGCTTGTAAAGTGTAAATTGCATTATATATTACTAATATGATTTTAAATATTCAAAGTTCTAAATCAACTAATAGACTTTAATGAATCACTTTCTATACGAGAGCTAAACACTTTAAAATTTAATAACATTAAAATTATTTTGAACTCAAAATAATTGCTTTAAAACTACCACTCGAGTTTTTAGCAAATAGTAACAAGTCAATTTTCCTCCAAATTCTAGCTGTTACAATGAAAGGTATAAAAGTTAAATTTTTATAATCCTTTTTTCGATACCACAGAAATGAAAAATGTGTTTTGTTTACAGGTTAATAAAGCTTAGTATAATAAATGATTCTAAGACGAACTTTAAAATGTATTATTCATTATTTGTGATAAAGTTATAATACAAAGTAGTTGTGCCTTAAGATATTCCTTTAAACTTATACAATGTTCAATTTGTACCCCTTACTTTTGTGTTCATGTTCCACGTAAACTACTTTGAGGATTAAATTAAAAATATTATCCTACTTAAGCTAAACATTATTGATTTAATGCACTTTTACAACAAATGATTGCTATACACCTAATAAATGGTGTCCAAGCATAAAACTACTAGAGCAGAAGAAACTTCAATAAGAGTGGATTTTTGTCTCTTTACTACTTATTAGAGGAGACACTAGAAGATGTTTGGAACTGAAGTACAAGAAATCCATATCCAATTAAACCAGACACGACCTTTTTCAGAAGTGGAAATAGTGTGTATACCCATTACTTTATCACATTTTACATAATTGTATTACATAAATGCACATTTTTTAAGTTATTACCGATCCAAGGAACTCATAGCTTATCCGAACATAATTTCCTCCTTTTATTATGGCATCTTCCAGGGTAACTTCAAAGTATTTTATCAAATTTTGTCTCGAATCATGATTGTCAGGATCCTCTAAAAGATATCCAATGGCATCGTTTTTGAATTGCATTGCCTGAAAACGTTCAATGCACACAAGTCTTTTAAATAGTCAAATACTCCAATTTTAAGAAGATCTCATTTACCTTTTTCCGGGACTTTGAAAACCAAATTCCTGTTGCAACATAGCAACATATGCAAATCCACGTATACAGAACACTTATGACATCCGGAATTTCGTACACTTCAATGGTGGAAATGTGCACCATTTGTAATGGAATCCATGGAAATTCAACACAGAACCAGAGTAGAAAAAGATTTGAATAGAAGTCGTTCAGATTATCGAAGTATAATTTTATCTCCTTTGCCACTTGGACCATTTTTCTTATATTTGCTTTTTTCTCCAAATCTCGGTGGATATTTTTGAATTGTGTATTTGTGAAGTCATATACGGAAAATGCAATAATAACTGCCAAAACATCAAAACAAGATCCCATGTAAAATGAACAGTAAAGTGGGATTTGCCTGACCAGTACAAGTAAATTTTGCCATTTTAGGTTGGCTGCAAATATTGGAGTTTTTTTGGTGGCGCCGGGCAAGTGTACAATTCCATTGCTAACCTTACAGACACTCAAATATCCTAACATTGAAAACATAATTGATGCACTCATAATTGCAATTTTTTTGAACTTGAAGAAAATAGTGTCAGGAACAGAGCGGTTGGTGGATGTTTCGTAAACAAGTTTTGTGAACTGGGTTGTTTTTCTCCAGAAACACATGTTCCACGTCAATATGACAGAGAGTCCAAGAAATGCGCATGCATATTTAAATAGTACCAATGGCGACGAATGCATGCTCTCTTGAGATAATGGAATGAACTTTCGGAAAGCGTTAGCAAGTACCAATAAGTTGAACGTTATGCAAAACACCTGTGCAAAACATTATTGATACCACTTTTTATAGTTGGTTTTAGTTTTAAATATAATTCTTAAATAAATATTTACGATTTACCTTCTGAATTCCATTACTTTTCAAAACTAACACGCTTCCCTTTGATTTCCAAACTGGTTTAAATGGTATCAGGTAACTGTTGTATAAAAATTTGCAATAGGCCTCCAAGTAGCTTTGTTGTACAATATTAGGGTCCATGATCAATAATCAATGATGGAATTAATGCAGGATTGTCCAAAGATTTTCGTCTTAATTGTGCCTTTAAAGCTTTAAGTAAGGGATCAACTCAAAGCTTTCTGTGCAACTTTTATTTTGTATGTGTGGATATCTTTATAGATTAAATGAGTCACGCCAATTGTTTTTTAGTTCACAAGAAATTAGGTCGTTACGCCTATTTGCTAAATCGATGCGCATTAGATGCCAACCAAAAAATGTACCAAAGCTTAACAACAACTCAATTATTTTGTTCAATTTTGAAAATACACAAATCGCTAAAATAATCATACTATTAAAAGATTTAATAATTAACAGTTATGGTTAAAAAATTAAATGTTAAGCTGAACATAAAATTCATATCAATTTTTTAAAGGGTGGTAAATGTGGGGACACTTTATTCGATCAAGGGTCCTTCGAAAACCAATTCAATCAAAAGACTGAAACGTGATACTATATTGTTCCTTCTAATACGTAGTTCATATACTAAAAAGGTCTACATTTTAAACGTAAACGTAAAGTTAATAGCAACACCATAAATTTAGTATAAACTGGTTTCTTTTATTTGAACTTTCCTAGAAATAAGTTGCTCAAGCGTTTGATTGTTCTGCACATTCGCCAAATATATTAGGAGTACATTTTTAAAATGTTCCTATATTGTATTGCGTAATATAAATATTGACTGTCAAGCATGTTAGACAAGTGGTTTTTTCAATTCAATTTAAATGTTTTTGTTCGTACCTAAATCATGAAGTTTGAACAAGTAGTTGTTAGATGTTACTAAAGCAATAAAGATAACAAACAATGTTTATCGCTATAATCCCAAAACGTATTCCAAGTAGAGCAAACACTATAATTTTCGTAAAACGTAAGTAGCAAGGAAACAAAACTATAGATTACTACCAAGCAAGTAAAATAACAGCAAAGTTTCTATACCAAATAGCTATTGGCTTAAATTTGTTTTTATAACCACTTAATAAAATTGCATTGATTTTGATAATTTTTTATCGCTATTTGTGCTTCAACAACGGTTACAATTTAAGAGGTCTTTGAGAAAGACACTTAAACATATTTAAGTAGCTTGCAAGGCTGTATAATGTTGTCCTATTTAACAAATGTATTTTACTTGTTTTTCATGTGATTTTTTAAAACCTAATTCGGATTGTTTCAAGTTATTGATATTGAAAATTAAAATACAAAACTTGAAATACTACAAGACTTCTTAAGTCTTGATTACTCCATTGTATATCGAAACTGGAAGCTGATATTTTTTTAGTATGTAGCTTTGTGCATGACTGCCCAACACAAATGCCTGATAAGTATAACGCTAAAGTAATATTTTTGCCATTCCTGGTAGTTTTGCCGTGTATATTAAAACTGAGGATGACTATAAATTGCGCAAGACTCTATTTTAAATCAATAATTCTACCTCAAATAATTTTTCAATAAGTCAAATAAAAACTACTTGAAATATCGAATAAGAAGAAAACGTTTTTTTTATTTGGCATCAGTTCTAGTTCCAGCTTACTTAACAGAATCCAAAAAAGAATACCCAAAAGTTTTTGTCGCAATGCGTCATTTTAGTTTGATTTTGTAAGCACTCCGCAAACATCTTGAGAAAAATGTTAACCAAACTTTGTTTCCATGCAATTTGTCTCAATGAACTTGTGTCCCGGCACTGTTTTTACTCCAGATATTCCATAACATTTAATTTAAAACTTCAGAAATTTGAATACATTTCAGGCATTCCTGCTCTTTGTTCATTGTACAATGTTTCAACCTTTTTAGTTATATTCGTTTTATACCCCTTGACATTTTTTCATTTAATTGTTATCAAAGTTATTTTTCAAAAAGACGGCATTGACGTACATATACTTTTCTTTGTTCTTATTTTACTCACACCTTGTCTGCTATGTCTTTCAACTTATACCTTACTGTATCTTCATCGGGTAGAACTTGTAGCATACCTGAACAAAATATTTTTCGACTTTGATCCAAGCCAACAAGTCTCAAACAAAGGAAAACTTGCACAAGCCGTATCAATTGGAGATGTATTCCAAGAAACGCATAAAGTTAAAAATTTAACTACATTTTTAAAACTGTAAAGTTCAAGCTCAATATTAACTAATTGGTTTTCTTTGTCAATACGTTTAGAAATCAGGTCTATACTTAGGACACGACAAGGAGACTACTTAGGCGTGGTTGCAATTTTAGCAATTTCCACCTTCGCAACTTTGCCATTTAGTATATTTTTGGCTTCTTATATTGCTGAAATGGATCAGTTTGGTATATCACTTTATACATTTGGCCTGATGAAGAACAAAGTGGCTTGGCTCGTTTCTGCTGCCGTCTTGTATCGAGCGTTGTAAGCACCATTGTTGGAACTGAATCTTGTCGAACCTTTCGTATAGCTTTTACCTGCATGGCACTTGCAGCAGTTTGTACGAGTGAACATGTAACGCAATTATGAAAAAAGTTTCACACATCCACACCTTCAATTGCACTCTCTGAATACCAGCGGTTTCAGAGAATTCATAACATGCAATATCAACCATCGGCTGGTCTAATTTACACGTCGTACGAGTGTGGTACTCTACTCGTTGTTCTCACCTTAACAGGTTCATTAATTGGTTGGCAGTTTTTAACACCAGCAGAGTACTACATTGCCCCATCTATGGCAACATTGGCAATAATCATCATTGTGATTGTAATGGACTATGCTGTCAAATGTCAGCAAAATAGTGAAGCGCATATACTCCAATTAAAATACTCTTGTCGGGTAGCCAAAACTTCAGGAAAGCGTGAAAAAATGATACAGAAACGAATGATACAAACATTAAGACCAATCGATTTTAAATGTGGTGACATTTGTCACATTGATAGAGAGTTTAAATTAAGTTTCTTCACAAGATTGGTTTTAGATACACAAGATGTGCTTCTAATGACTATCGGTGTTATTTAACATGGCATATTAAATAGTTAACTTACCTTTTTCCCCTTTTTCATTGCTAAAGTTTATTTCATGGCTTTAATATAAACACGTAACAGTTTTAGAATTCATTGATTTATTCAAATCTTTTTAAACTTATTTTTTGTGCAATGGTTTTTACTCAAGAAGCCCCGTAATAAAATAAATTAAGTTTGTTATCCTCCAGAAGCTTTTAAAACGTACAAACATAAATTTTTGCATATGTATGTATTACATAGAACCTTGCTGTGTATTGATTTAAGTGCACTGGTCATAATAATATCGTTTCTACGATAACAAAAAGTTTTTCCATTATCTTAGATATCAATAACTAGTAATAGTAATGAACAATAAAAGCGATTTAAAATCATTGAATGTTTAAAAAAAGTCATGCTGTACTTTAATATCTTTTACTATTTGTCAAATTTCTTTAGCATGATACATCGGGCTACTAAAATTAACTTGATTAAATTTAGGTGTAATTTTCTCCAAATGACTTCCTGCAAAGTTATTTAAGCTTCCTTTTGGACAAGAGCAAAAAAATCAAAACATGCACTTAAGGTAAAAGTGAAGTTTAATCCCATTTCTGTCGGCAAATGTTTTGTACTGAACATGATTGACTTATGCTTGTGATCAATAAATTCTACTAAATCCATTAAAGCAAGTGGAACATTAGCAAATTTAACTAAACATTTTCAACAGTAATAAATGAATGTAGTTCGGCCCCAAAATACTGTGACGACGTGTGACAAATATCGCACATAAGTATTCGTCAAAAAGTGATTAAATTAGAAAAACTAATTACTGGAAGAAACACTAGAAGATAATCGAAACTGAAGTACAAGAAATCCGTACCCAATCAAGGCTGAAACCACCTATTTAAAACCAGATTAATTATCAAACTAAATACCAATTTATGCTTACCCAAATCTGAAGTACAAATAATCGTTTTAATATATAAAAAAATTCTTTCTTACTGATCCAAGGAATTTATAACTAATTCGAACATAATTTCCACCTTTTATTATGGCATCTTGCAGGGTAACTTCAAAGTATTTTATCAAGTTTTGTTTCGTATCATAATTGAAAGGATCCTCCAAAAGATATTCAATAACATCGGTTTTAAATTGCATTGCCTGTAGATACGTAATAAAAATGCACTTACGTAAAGCGCCAATTACCATGTATTTAAGATGACCATAGCTACCTTTTTCCGGGATTCGGAATACAAAATTCCTGTTCCAACATAAAAAGATGTGCAAACCCACGTATACACTATTCTAATGACTTCAATAATTCCGTACTCTTTAATGGCAGAGAGGTGAACCAAACGCAAGGGAAGCCATGGAAATTCAATACAGAACCAGAATAGAAAAAGATTTTAATAGAAGTCGTCAAGATTACCAAAGTAACGTTTTATCTCTTTCGCGACTTTCACCATTTTTCTAATATTCGCTTTGTTTTCCACATTCTCAAGAATATTTGGCTGACCAGAATTTATTCTTGTGTTTTTGAAATGTGTATTTAAAAAATCATAAACGGAAACGGCAATAATAATTGTCAGAACATCAAAGCAAGCGCCCATGTACATTGAACAACAAAGAGGTATTTGCTTAAGAAGCAGAACTAAATATGACCATTTTAATTCAGATGTGAACATTGAAGCTTTATCAATGTCGTATGGCAAGATCACACGCCCATTCCAAATTTTCAGCTCACACAAATAACTCACTATTGTAATAATAGGCGGTGAAAGAAACATTGAAATTTTTTTGAACTTGAAAGAAATATTGTCAGGAATGGAGCAGTTGATGGATGTTTGATAAATAAGTTTCGTGAGCTGGTTTGTCTTTCTCCAGAAACAGATGTTCCATGATGAAATGACGAATAATCCTATAACTATACCTGCGTATTGAAATAGTACCAGGGGCGATGAATTCAAAGTCTCTTGAAATGTTAGTAGTTTGTGTAAATGATCAACAAGTACCAACGAGTTGACTACTATGCATAATACCTGTGCAACACCATTGTTCTGGCGATGGTGCCCCTTAAATGTAGGAGAGCTACTTGTCTTGAATCACCAAAAAAGGTGACCGGCAGATCCTGCCTGGGTTGACTGAAAATATCTAATTTCCCTGGTGGGATGAAATTAAACAGGCGGGGAATCAGAGCTAAGCCTACTATTGCCACTACCACCCCAAGTCAAACCTAAATGCCCTCGTGCCTAATATTCTGACAACTGACAAATGGTCACTTCCGGATTTGTAGTGAATAATCGACTATCACAAGAAACTGACACTTGACCTTTAGCCTTTTAATAGTTTTTAATCAACTTTTATCCTTTACCAATAAATTCCCAAAAATATTATGATTGGTGAACATTAACTTATTTTTGTTCAGCTATCCTCACACTCCAAATTGATAATGAGCTGCTTGCTTGTCTCACACTTCCGACGCGCATGCCAGCCAAAACCTTACTAGCTACTTAAACTCGTGTGCAAGCTGAAGGCTTTGCACACTTACACATATCAACATAAAATTACAAATTTTGGTAGCAGAACAAAGCTCGATTCCAAAACGTTCTGCCACCTTCTACTCCATTCTATCACTTCCGTCGCCATCCATATTTCCCGCAACAACAACCATAATGCAAATAATTATTGAGGAAATTGGTTAAGATTGTGGTGGTTTACCTATGAATTCCATTACCGTTAAGAACTAACAACTTAACAATCAATTTCCACACAGGCTTTAAAGGTATAAAACAACTGTAGTACAAAAACTTGCAATAGGTTTCCAAGTAACTTTCTTTTGTGATAGTTTGGAACATGATTAGTAAATTAATTATACTATATTTTCAGAACTTTTCTACGTAAAAATATAATTTAGTCGTAAAAATGGGCTTAGTAAATCTATGTATGCGTGTATGTGTTAAAAATCAGATTACATGCAAGGGTTGTACAATTGGTTTTATTACGTTCGAAAGAAAATGTATCAATATGCCAACTCATTGAATTGGTGCTTATCAGTTGCCTTTCGATTTTAATATCAAAGCCATATAATAATTCCGTCAATTTATTAAATTGTTAAAAAAAACATTGGCCTAAATCAATACTTCAAGAAGTGAATTAAATGTACATATGTACTTGAGTTGTATTTGAGTGTAAAATTAAAGCTAAAACTCTAAACTTCAAAGTAAAATATTTTAGTCTAAATTAATTTTTTAAACTATTGATAACTTATTCTATCAAAGTAGAACAAAATACAAATTCAATCCAGAAACCAAATTATTAAACAACATAATTTTATCTAATATACCAAAAAAATCGCATTTTAAACGATACATACAATACAACCAACCTACAAGACTGTACAAAAGCTCAACAAGATATTGCCATTGTCATCTACATAAGTGATTGAGTCAAATTTTCTACTTTTTGAATTACAAAAATGAACAAATATAATGAGATGATCTATTTAAGTCAAAAACTGACTCATAAACTAACACCCAGATGCACAAAACGTTGCATCAAAAATTGGCATGAAAGCACACATTGTACAAAAACATTCAACTGACAATGCCAAAAAACATAAATGCAATATCTGCGAAAAATCGTTTCCTTTTTTGCCACAGCTGGTATCGCATACATCAACCCATACTGGAGAACGACCACACAAATGTTTGGAGTGTGGAAAGGTGTTTGCTTACAGGAGTAACCTTCAGTCCCATAAGGTGACTCATACTCAAAATAAGCCATATAAGTGCAAATTTTGTGGAGAACACTTCCGCACACAGAGCTCCAGAACTCGACACACAAATAAAATACATACAGGAACAACGTTTAATTGTGATTTGTGTTTAAAGTCATATTTTTTTAGGGATAGTTTAAAACAACACATGAAACTTGTGCACTCAGATAGAGTACCCTTTTATTGTAAAATTTGTAGCAAATCTTTCCGACTGAAGCTAGACATGCTTCGACATGAAAAATGGGATCATCACTCTAACTTTGCTGTAGTGAATAAGTGTAAGTGTGTCTTTTGTGACAAACCACATGGAACAAGGAAGGATCTTTATACACATTTACTTTCTCATATTGAAGAGAAGGCTTTCTCCTGTTATCTTTGTCCAAAAGAGTTATCCACACGGGGAGAGTATAACAGACACTTGCAAAGACATACTGGTGAGAAGCCATACAAGTGCCGGAATTGTGACCGGGGATAATTTAGAAGAAGGGAGTTAAACGTTCATAAGAAAAAGTGTCATTAATTTTTAATAATTGTATTAGATTTTTCAAGACAAGCTAAATGTGATTACGAATTGACGGATTTGATGTATGCTTATGATGTTTGAAAATGGTTTAAATGATAAGCTCTTTTAAGACATTTCAAAATATACTTGTTGTTTTATGAACAAAATAAAATTTTATAAGTTAAACATACGTTGCTCAATCTTTATGTAGAGTCCCGAACAAAATAGTTACATCATAAAAATATAATGTTAAGAAATAATATTTACCCAGCAATGCATTTTGTAATATCAAAATATTTTACGTTTTAAGCTAATATTTAGTCTGTAATGAAATTTTACTTTATTTATATTAAAATCCCATACTTCGTTTAAAGATGCAGATAATAAAACAATTTTAAATTAAAACTACTTATCAATGGAAATATCAAATTCATCAAAATCTCATTTTTGTACTTAAAAACCATCAACAACTACCACAAAAACCATGTACCATTACAATATTACATTATGTTTCCGATTACTTTCTTTTTATAGTCTGACGAGTATATAAATTCCATTTGCGATCAAAGCATTTTAAAATCTGTGTTTGAAAGGACAATCAAAGAAGAAAGAAATTAGGAAATTTATTTAAATTAGTTTTTGTCTAATTTGGACACCAATGAAGGTCAACATCAGCGTTAATGTTTCGTTTTGATTCGATCCGATGAAAAAATGCCAATGTCAAACCAATTAAAAGTAAATAAGTATGCGTTTAAGAACGTGATCACTAACACTTGAACGATAATTTTACGATTGAAGTGGATTGCGTGATGGTATTAAAATCTTTATTTCAAAATAGTTTATTTGTAGTTTGAGTACGTCATCAATTAAGTTTAATTGGGCAATGCTAACAAATGATAAGATAACATTTCATATATTTTTTACAAACCAAACACTTCAACTAAACCGTGTGTATGCAAACCCAGCAATGTATTAAAGAGCTAATTGGTATGTATTACTATTTTAGTGTGATAATGACAACTACTGTAATAAATCTGGTGCCGAGATTTCAGCTCATGACTGCTATTCTTAGTTTGGTTTCGGAATTTAAGGAATATTTGGATGTAGTAAAAAGTAACCATAAGTTAATTTCACTTCACCATAATGTTTCATTGTGCACAACAAGGTTTTGAATATGTTGTTGCGTCAGTTATTGTGTTCATTGGATTTTTATTACCACCACTTGGAGTGCTCTCTATTAAAGGGTGTGGCAAGGAATTTTCGATAAGCGTGCTGCTAACATTATTGGGATACTTACCTGGTTTACTATATATTTTGTATTTAGGTATGTAATTTATGAACAAATATATAATTGTAAAAGATGTCCAAAAAAGCTAAAGTGGTTTTATTACTTTCAGTAACAACAGAAAACGTAGTAACTTCACATAAATTTAATAACGAACATCAGCAACCTCCAATTTGGACTACAAAACCATTGGACTACGAAGGAGTAAATAAAAATTTTAATTCTGTATCATCCGAGCATCCTGTAATAATTTTAGATACAAATAATCCAATAGTTTAATATACTTATTTGGACTACCAATCCTTAAAATGTGAAAAACTACTTATGTAGGTATTTTTTATTACAAGTTATAACAAAATAGTTCGCTGACTTTTAAATGCAACGATAAATATCAATAAATTTTCCAGTTATAATTCCAAGCCTGTATATCTACATATTTTGACCACTTTAGAAATCAATGCTTAAAAATTGAGACATACATTCTCAACCGAATTAATACATTTTAGGTGTTCATGTAGGATAAGTTGTGTAACGATATGTTTATTATTCAATAAGAATGAATGTAATTTATGATGGGCCAGCTACTTTCCAATGTAGAAAGAAAGAGGAAATAGTAGTTTATTTTAAGTTAGAATACATATATGAATGCAAAAGACAATGCAATTTGATACATTTATTTTAATTTGGTAACAAATTACATATTATAGAATACTTGTAGAGCCAAACAACTTGTCTTATGACCATTTAATGAAAAAAATAAAATGCGATTCAATAAATTTACGTCAATTTTACCGCTAAAGCTTCAATTTCAGTTGAATACCGTCACATTGCAAGTGTCTAAATATTAATTGGCTGATTTCCACAAATAAGGATTCCTTTGTGCAGGTGTTTGCCCCTTTACATTTGTTACTTGCATATCAGCCCCCATTTCAATCAGACAATCCCTGACTACCTCCATCTTGCACAAATGTAGGGAAGTGTTTCCGTCTATGTTGCGATCGTTTACTTCAGCTCCTTTTCGAATAAGGTACTTGATGATTTTACTATTTGCATAGAATGCTTCCGCAAACAAATGGAGAGGAGTTTGTCCTTCATTATCTTTTGCTTGCACATTCGCTCCATTTTCTACCAAAATCTCGATTACAGATACCTGTCCATATACAGATGCATCTGCTGCATAGTGTAGAGGAGTTCTATTAGCTTCATCACAAGATTTGGGATCCAGTTTCAATGACAACAAGTAACGCACCAGCTCCACTCCTCCTACCCCTGCAGCCACATGCAGTAAGCTTCTATTAGTCTTTTCTCTCGCTTTATAATCAAGTCCATGACTTAAAAGTTTCTGTAAAGTACACAGTTTGTTTCCCTTAACAGCAGAAAACATTAGATTGTCGCCATTCGTATCCTTCATGTTAACATCAATGCCAGCAATGTTGAGTAGAAGTTCCAACGTTTCTGGCCAAAGTGAAGCCCATTGTAAAATATATGGCAGCGGATCTGACCATTTCTCATTGTTACAAAATAAATATTCTGCTTTGCAATCATTCAAAAGAAATTGAACTAGTTTGTGGTAATCACTGGGTGACATGTAGTGTGCGGCATACATGGCACAATTCCCATAATCTTTTACAGCTGCTAAATTTGCGCCAAATTTGACAAGTATTGTAAATAATCTCACATTGACTCGGTGTTTAACCAAAATATCTGGAGTTTCATGAATTAAAGTTGGGTCCTTGTTGAGCAGTAACTGCATAATGTTTTCTCTTATCTGAATGTTCTCACTAAACTGGACGCATAATTCCAAAATATTTTGGTTTTGAAGTGAAATCCTGTCAAATAAATACTCCACAGCTTCATAGTTGGTATATCGGGCTGCTTGCAGTAACAAAGTCTCAGATTTTTTTTCAATTTCGTTAATTTGTACCACGTCTAACTTTAAAACTTCCGAGAAAAGTTGGATGCAGTTGTGAAACATCTGACTAGTCGAACATTCGATGCATAATCTCAACAGATCAAAACTCTTTTCATTTGTTAAACACTCCGCAAGCCACAAGTTGTCGCATTTTGTCAACACTTTTCTCATGAAGGAAAATATATTGTAAAAGTTATTCTGACAACATGCGTGCAGAATTCTGAGGAACTCTTTATGTGAAATGGAGGTAATAAATCTGGCTGCTTGGATCTTCAGCTCTTCAGTAACGTTAACCTCATCAAGTGCGGAGTTAAAGAAGGACACAATCGCAGGATGCACAAAGTTGATTATCCAGCGAGGTTGCTCGCATTTTAGGAGTAATTGGAGTATTGATGTTAAACTGCAGTTCACAGTATCAATATTAGACATTTTCGTATCCCGCAATATTTTTGAAAAATATTCTGTCACGAGAAATTCAGCAAACGTCCGATGTATAAACTCGACGGCTGAGTTTGAATTTTTCTGGATGATTCCAACCCTTAAGATTTCTGGAGTTGTCAGCGAATCTTCAACAATTCTAAATCGCTGGTCTTCATGGAAACGTTTTGTGGGGAAAAGAAGTTTGAGTGCATGCCATACATGAACCAGCTTTATATTGTCAAATTCTTCCTTGTTGTTGAAAACCAGGTTGATTTTATTTTCAATGAACTTTTTATACATTCCGGATATTTTCAAGGGAACATCGGAAATTTTTCTTCTTTTGATTGAATGAAACGCTAATTTGTTTGCATGAACCTCCGCAATCAGCTGACATAAAAGTGGGATTCCAGTTATTTCCATATCATTTTTTGTGAGAGTTTTGTTAACTTCTTCTAAGCAACTAGTGGCATAATTTTGTAAGGAAAGCTGGTCAAAATCTGGTCTACTAGTTTTCCAAAACTGGACCAAAAAGTCAACTTGGTTTTGCTGATTAAATGGCAAGATGTCATAGGCAACCAAGCCAAGGCTCTTTTCTAGTTGTTGTCTCATGTGAGGCCTGGACGTTATGTAGATCCTGATATTTATAAAATTTGTTGTGATTGATTGAAAGACCTGTTTCATCCATTCAACCTTGTCAGCAGGCAATTCATCAAAACCGTCGAAAAATACATCCAGCTGAATTAGCTTAGCTTTCACCAGTTCAAATAACAATTTTGTAGATTGCTGCTCAGAGGCAGTAGTGTAGCTAAGCACATTGATGAGTAATATTTTGGGTTCTAAATCGGTATTTGTCGAGGCTGGAGAAAATTCTTTGGCAAACGTGGTGAGTGGGATGAACACGATTATCTTCCGATTCGAACATTTTTCTGTCATGCCACGAGCAATGCTTGCAAGCAGAAACGTTTTACCCATGCCGGGGGTATCACAGATGCATATGTTCGGTGATGAATTGTCGTGAGAAAGTTGCTGTTGAACAAATTCCTCTTCAGATATGTAAATACGTCCGTTTCGGGAACCAAGTTTCCTAATAATATCTGACGGTGCAGAGGAATCTTCAAGAATAAACTGATTTTGATCAGCCTCATACTTTATTAGATGAATTGGTACTTTTGTACATTTTTCCTTTAATTCAGTCCAGTCTTCATTGTCATCCAAATAAATGAAACGACATGTTATATGAGTCAGTTGAGAGGTTGACGTGTCAGTGAAATGAGGTTGGGCTATTTGAGATAGCTCGTATCTTTTTATACTCTTCTTAAAGACGAATATATCCGGACAATCTATTTTAAAGACAGACTTATCAATTTTAATTCTGTTGGACAGAGATCTGGAAACGTAGTAAGACGGTTTGGGTGGAATTGTGTTTTTTGCTAACACAAACTTCTTTTCTTTTGTAATAAACCAGTCGTAAAAATCCACTTCGCAAATTGTCTCCCGAAAAATACGATGCACTATTTCATAATTCACCTGAGGAAGAAATTCGTGCAGCTTTAAGGTGTTTCCATTCACCTCGAATTCCACATTTTGAAAATTGTTCACTTCCATTGAGACTCCCAAATATGTCAACGGTTTGCTAAAAAGTTCATGCGGCACTCTGAGTAATATGCTGGTAGCTCCACTTTGGTTGGCTTCTTCAAGTGCCTTGTAAAGTACTTTGTAGGCTCCTTTCCTTCCCATTAACGTTTGGTAAAAAAGACTACAAGCTGCGGACGCTCCATTTTGTTTTTCCTGCGCATCCTAAAATAATATTTAAAAAATGTAATAATTGTGCAGGAAAAAATATTCGTTAGTAAATCCAAAGTCCATACAGTTTAAATGAACGTTAAACTATAGTAATATTTACTACTTAAAATTTATCAACTTAGCTTACCAACCAGCTCAAGTCGGTAGTTTGATTTAAAATGCCATTTGCAACAAGTTCAGCCTTTATGCAATTAAACGTGGTCAGAGTAATCAACTGTGCCAAGTTTTTGGTGATGTGTTCTACTTGCCACTTTTCCATTTTCATTTAATTTAAAATCAATAACAAGTCGCATTAAACTTGTTTCACTATTCCACCTATTAAGGTGTTTTCACAAAATGACCCAAATTTGATTGATCGTGTTTTAAAATCGTCATTTAAAAATAACAATTTGCTATCGTTTTATTGGATAGTATTTTTCAATGCTGATTTATGTTTTCAGCAACTGTAAAAGTAAAAACTTGCACTGTCATCACATGATCATGACTAATATTTCTGCTTGACGTTTTTCCCACTATAAAACCACATGTTAAGCTCGCCTTCCAGAATTCACCGCACTAACAAAACATTCGTCATGATACTCAACAATACAGAAAGATGAAACTTACAGAAAAAAATATTTAAAGTGTAAATGGTGTAAAAAGTTTAGCACTGAATGAGTAATAGACATGAGATCATGAATATCTCTTACTGAGAATCTGATTTATTTCATTCCTTACAGCTTAGAGAACCATTCCATCTTGTT
Organism: Entomobrya nivalis; assembly: GCA_034695485.1. Lineage (NCBI taxonomy): Eukaryota > Metazoa > Arthropoda > Collembola > Entomobryomorpha > Entomobryidae > Entomobrya > Entomobrya nivalis. The sequence continues at coordinate 18,842 of JAQFZH010001594.1, forward strand.
ATGTGGTTGGCGTAAAACAAGTATATTATATATTACCCTTCACTGCTATTTGCTTGTATGTAAATGTAGCTGCTTTTATAAGTAGCATTTGCGAAAATGATGTTATTGTATTACGTACGTACGTACGTATGCATGTACGTATTAATACGTACACGTATCAAGATTTTCTGCATTGGTTGGGTTTGAGTGCTGAATTAAATATTTAGTGTGGTCAGTGCTACAAAATAAATACATGATTCATCCACCATATTTATCAATTATGTTTAAAGTTGCTTCCAAACCACGTTTTGATTGAAAAATCGCCAAAATATCACCTAGGTTACTGCAGATGTACACTCAAAATTTTATTACTTGAAATTTCCTGAAAAAAAATCAAAGCTCAAAAATTGATTTTTTCCGAATATTTTCTAAACGCCGTAATCAATCAACTTGAGATTTTTACCAAATATTTAACAACAAAAATGAGGTCATGGTGCAAATAAAAGTTTACCTGAATTTTATCAAAATATATATTTTTTTAAATCTGAAAAGATGAATTTTTTGGAATTTTATTATTTTGAACAACTAAATGTTGTAATTTTGAGTAGATATTTATAACATAAAAGTGGGTAGGCACTAGTAAAGTATCTACAAAGTTTCAGATTTTTTCTTTCTTCCGTTTCGCACATCTGCAATTTTTATGATTTTTCACACTTTGGTACCTGTAGCCCCAGGCGTTTAATGAAAGTATCTAAAACTTTGTATTTGGGGTTGTTTTATGATGCACTAAGACGAAAGAAGAAAATAAAACCATTTCTAGAACATCAATCTAAGGGGGGTCTAAACCCAAAAATGTCTCTCCATAATATAGTTACCAGTCGTACATCGATTGATGGCCCAATTGCGCATTACTTTGCAAATTTTCCTATTGAAAGCAAAATACCCGTTTACTATGGCTTTGAAATCTTAGAACAGCCCATTTTGGTAAACTTAACATAATATTAATCTTAACTATCCTAACTCATCTGCTAATGTTAGTGGATTATACGCCAAAAAATAAGCTTCCTAAGACACATTTACGTTTTACAGGTCTAAATAAACAGCAGAATATTATTTTTAAATGATTGGGGCAAGTCGGGTTACGTATGGATAAGGTGGAGACATGTTTGGGATAACATGGCATTTTAAGAAACTGTTGGGTAAATAGCCAGGGGATTGTTCGCCAAGGAAGATTTTCGGGAGTCGGGAGAAGCGGCAGTCGGAATCGAGAGTAGAGGCAGTCGGGAGAAGCGGCAGTCGGAATCGAGAGTAGAGGCAGTCGGGAGAAGCGGCAGTCGGAATTGAGAGTAGAGGCAGTCGGGAGAAGCGGCAGTCGGAATCGAGAGTAGAGGCAGTCGGGAGAAGCGGCAGTCGGAATCGAGAGTAGAGGCAGTCGGGAGAAGCGGCAGTCGGAATTGAGAGTAGAGGCAGTCGGGAGAAGCGGCAGTCGGAATCGAGAGTAGAGGCAGTCGGGAGAAGCGGCAGTCGGAATCG
>JAQFZH010001595.1:0-20352 GCA_034695485.1 Entomobrya nivalis
ATTACGTAATAGATCCCAAACATTACGTAATCGATCCCAAACATTACGTAATAGATCCCAAACATTACGTAATCGATCCCAAACATTACGTAATAGATCCCAAACATTACGTAATCGATCCCAAACATTACGTAATAGATCCCAAACATTACGTAATCGATCCCAAACATTACGTAATAGATCCCAAACATTACGTAATCGATACCAAGCATTACGTAATCGATACCAAACATTACGTAATCGATACAAAACATTACGTAATCGATACCAAACATTACGTAATCGATACCAAACATTTAAAAAGAATAGTTAAACATTTGTTTTTTTTACAGAGAATCCTATTTAAAAGTTTTACCGGGTTTATTTTGAATGAAGATCCGTCAGGCTGGCCAGGCCTAAGCATATCATTCAAAACACACGGTTTTCAACCAAAAGGAGGAGGCTTTGGTCCCGTTGTTATGCACACTAGTTCCATAGGTCGTAACAGAACTAAAGATTTAAATAATAGAGAAACTGAACAATTCATGTTTTGGCGAATGTCTGGCTTTCAAGACTTGACTGCCGTGTTTTTGAAAATATTTGGAAATATTAAGCATCGCCCTCTGTGTACCGTTAATATTCCTGGAGCACAACTGCTACAAATACAACTTAACGATTCGTCAAAATATAATCTCACTTTTGAAAATAATTACAAACGCCCCGCAAATGTGAAGCCATACGATCTTGACATTATAATTTTGTCAACATTTGTGTTACCTTATTTAAACATAAGACCATCACACAAATTTGTACGGTATCTATACAACACCAAAATTATTTTTCTAAACAACTCTACTTTTGAAATAACCACCACTTGCATATATTGCTACATTAAAGAAGAAAATTTTCAGACAAAAACCATTTTAAGTCCTGTAGTTCCATTGATCGATTTCAAATATACCACCACAACGCTATCATTAATATCACTGACCAAAACTTGGATGCAAATTCAAAGAAAAGGATTTATTACGCCGTACCCATCCACATATAGTTTAAACATTGATTGGATATGCCCCAATCATCTTACCAAGAAAGGTGCAACACCAATCATGTCTTATTTAGATATCGAACTTTCAATTATTCGGTGTGTACAAAATACCATCAAAAACAGTTACAATTGTTCATTTAACACGAAATGTAACGACGATATGGGTCTACTTTTACCATATAATTCACATTATATATCAAGTTATGAGGAAATATTGTCCGCAGGGACTGAATACTATGGAATTCAAAATGTACTGTTAACCTTTCGAGGCGAAGCTCTTTGGGGAGCATACACTTTTTGGTCTCTTTTATCTCCATTTGAATGGTACGGCTGGGTAGTTGTAATAATAGTGTACTTAGCTACTTCTTTAACTCTTCATATTACAGGTTTGAATAAAAATGCGCCGTATTGGCTATTTGCAACGCTTGTTGAACAAGAGTCTGATTGTAGTGGACACAGGAATAAGAGTAATTTTTTTCTTGTGCTTTCCTGGATTTTATGTATTGGGTTACTTGTACGAAACGCTTATACGTCTGCTTTGTTTGGATATATGACGACGGACGCAGGACCGGGTAAAATACCAGATACCTTTGGTAAAATGTTGGCAATTGGTAAGCTGAAGCTTATAACTGCACCCAATGATGTACTTGGAGATATTTTGGCGAGTGCTTGGTCCCGTTCGTTCACAAATTCAGAAAGCCGGGATTTAAATACGCTAAAAATATTTCTTAGCAAATTAGCTATAAGTAAACAACCCGCAAAAGTTATTGATGCTGTTTTGAGAGCACAAAATGGTACGATTAATTGTAACAATTCAGATTATTTTGAAACAACCTATTTGTCAACCATTCGACGTTGGCTAGGAGTAAAGCATTTAAAGGATGGATGCTTAGAGAAACAAATGTTTGCGTTTGTGTTCTCTACTGAACAGTTAACAGAAATCTCACATATTCAGTCTTATTTTCAAAAGTTGTTCCTTTATAGGAATCCAAGATATTATAAAACTGAAGGTAGTGAACCACCGTTGTTTTTACAAACTAAATTCTGGGTATTACTTAAAAAGAATTTTGAGTCAAGGCAACATCAAATGATATTATCTTATATGATTCAGTCTGGCATGTTGATGTATGAAAAATATCACAGTGAGATGATTGCTCTGAAATATCACTTAAGAGAAACATTTGGTTCAATATCAAATTCAAGCAGTGGGTTTACCAGGATGTTTTTGAGTTGGTTGAGTTTAGGTTGTTTCAACCATTTTACTCAAAATTGCATAAGTACTAGTGATGACGTGGTAGACAACTACGTTGTACATTTGCCCGATTTAACAGCACTTTGGATTTTATATATTACATGCAACTTTACGTGTCTTTTGTCATTTTTTATGGAAACTTTTGTTGTTCCTAATTTGAGACCAAAAATGTAACAAGGTTAATACAATCAAGAGACATGTATAAAGTGTACTTCATACTTATTTTATGGAAATATTAGGCAGAATATAACAAGTTTAATTGTGACATTGTACAACAGATTTGCATAACTCTAACAAGGGATGAACTAGGAACGAATTGTAAGATTAATAATTTATTCCGAACTTGCTAAATTAGCTGTAATTATCCATTCGTTTTTTGAAGGTCACTTTTATATAACTATTTTCTGCACAACCTTGAGTTTCTAGAACAATTATATGTGAAAGGGTATGTCAAGGTTTTGTTCGATCGATTGTCGATTCGTTCTGTAAATAAATTATTAAGTTATTTATGAACAAGTGTATGTTTTGAAGAAGTTGCCATATATAATGTTTACAAAAACTGCTTTGGAAGCATGTTCACAAATATTTAAGTAAGTTATTTATTTCTGATACGTACTTGTAAACGAAGGTACTTTTATATTATACACGAAATCATGCATACAGAAAAATTAATAGGATAGCTAATATTAATAGTTTTAGTTAGAAATATTATGTAACTCCACTTAAATGCCAGTTAAAATAATATACTTGAATTTTGATATTGTACTTGACCAAGAGTAACCATAAAATGTGTAGCCCTTCAAGTAATCATTAACAATTTCGATTACAAGATACACAGGTTTAGCGAATACTTTCAGGGTTACTTATAATTAAATTTCATGTTCAAGAGGCAGTACAATTACAATTTTTTGACAAGTTGCTAACTGTTTTATTTTTTAATTCATTTTAGAAAAATAATTACACTGAATTGCCATATAGTCCTAACCTTGAAACATTTCTGAATTTTTAAATATTTTTTAAATCGCTGTGACAATGCTGTGGTTACATCGGTAAGTTTTGCCCTTTTAAATAGTGGAAATGTTAGCCAAAATTTATACAGCCGTTTGAAAAGAACTAATTAGGCTTCTTGTAAATTTCTTGAAAATGTTTCTTGTCTTCCTTAAGGTTAATCTGACTATCTGATATATATACTGAATGAATAATATCCCGACGATCAATTTTTTTAAACCCTTTAAGCCAAATTGGCAAAAGTATCAAATAAAATCATATAGGGATCTTTTGTTTGACCAATTTGAACTTTTACACCCCCTGCCTGTAAATTTACGCACTTGTACAATTTTTAACTTTCAACAATACTCTTTTATCCCTTTGTCCCATTTTTAACTATTATTAATTGGCGAATTTTTCTACCTTTTCAAAAGCAACAAGCTCACAGTTTGATTTATCACAAAATTTTGAAAATTTAATGGCGTCAACTTCTCCAAATAATTTGATCCTCCAAAATAAATTTTCAATGTGGGACAAGACTTAATCCATCTACTAAACCATTTGTTGCGTCTCAAATCCAAATCCCTAGTAATATTTTCCCGGACTTTTCTAGACACAGTATGCACGTCTGCCAGTATTCCGAAAACAAATATTATCACACAGAAGCAAACAGATCCGCACCACGCATATAACAAATTGTACCATATTGATCCCCCAGTATCCTTTCCTTTTATTAATGAAATTGAGTTGTATAAGCAAATGGTTTCCATGGCAATCCAACATGGTATTGCACATCCAATATGATATTGCGAGTGGTTCAAACGATAATGAATGGACATTATCTGCAGTTGTCTACGATATAATGTAAGTGCTCTTATTTCACTGTTTGTATTTTTCGTAATCCGCAATAGTTTTCTGTTACCAAAAATTCATAATTAGTTATGCCTTGATTAATTTAAATTGATAGAAAATGTAGTTTATTAACTTACTCTCCAAACTCTGCGATGTAGATTCGAAAGCACTGTCCTTCCATTATATAAGCCAAGGAAGTCTCCCAATTGCATCCGACAAGTAAAAGACTCCAATTCAAATATGAGAGCAAGGAAATCCCCAATTTTGTCCCAGTTTCTATCAAACTCCAAGTGGCTTCCAAGGGATATCCAGGTTTGTCATCTTGGCATAGATCACTCATCCAGTTACCAACGTACAATGGTAAACAAGGATTCCGAAGTACATCCAAGTGATAAACAATCGGCATGCAGATTCCAGTGCATGTTAAAAGGTAGACCATATACTTTAGAAGCAAGTCTGTCGTACTAGTCTTGCGAGAGGGAATATTTGTATACCTGTTTTCCACTGTAAATCTTTCCTCGTATTTAATAAAGGCATTGCACAGTTGTACCACATCTGGGAGCTTGTTATAATTAACCAAATGACTTGACAACGTATACATTGCACAAGAAAGAAACATGATACTGTGAGTAATGACCATAAGGGAGGAATTTTTAAATGCTCGAATAACTTGAATGAGCGCCATAGTTAAGTAAACAAAAGCTATTCCTAACCGTATGCCGTAAATCCTAAGATTATTTGGACTTTTCATTTCCAGAACATTTTCAGCCTCATTCCATTTAAATGGAAGGCTACCACACCAGTCGGTGTATTTGAGGTTACGCTTAATGTCTTTAAGAAGACCGCTGTCACCAAGTAGTATCATTGTTTGAATAGATAGTAAATTTTAAGACGCTCAGTTCAGAAGTGAAGCAATAAAGATACAAAACCTTACTACAATCGATTCAGCTGAATATGGTTCTTATTTCTGGTTGAATAAGCACTCTAATTTCGGTTGCATAAAGTGACCATTTGTAATTGGCAAAGCACTTTATCTCCTATTTAATAATACAGTAGTTCCATTTAAATCGAGTGGTATCATGTCAGTATGCACGTGAAAATGTCCAAATTTCGAATAATCGTTAATCGATTTTAATTTTAAATTAGAGTTTTTCATATTATACTGTTACATAAAAACGTACGTAGAATTATACGACAAACAATTAATTTAATCACAGACACGCAGACCCACAACAAAGAGTCGATACTAATTAAAAACTCAACCTAACATATGAATATTTATTGTATCGAAGACGTGTATGCCATATTTCTAACAAGCCTTACGAAACGCGTGCGGTATCATTAATAATATAATATGAACTTCGGTTTGCAAATGGTTCTACGAACACTAATCGGTTTCCTCTTTTTAGTAGGTGACCTTTTAAAACTCTTACGTATCTTTAGAGCTCTACATGGTTTATTGTGTATGCAAAAGTTGGTGCAGCTGCAAAAGTTTTCTTTACGTTTATTCATGGCGCCTATATTCTGCCAGTCATCGTGTAACCGCCATCGGTATTCATATGTACGAACAATAATATCGTGTTGTACAGGTTTTGTTTAACACGGGTTTAGCTATCAGAAGTAATAAAGCTTATGTGGGAACATAATTATTTCATAAATTATACACGATTCTTACCTTAGTCTACCAACGCTGCCAATAAATTATTCCAAACGATAAGGTACAATAGAAAGACATTTTTTCTAATGCATAAAAGATTAGTTACAGAACCAGCTGGTAATTTTGAGTAAAGTTACAATTAAGTAGCCCGGTCTATAAGAATGTTCACAAATAAGAAGATAATAAAAGGACTCCTGAGTTATGATCGTTTTAATAGCAATTTGAACTCTTGGATTATGTACGTACTTTTTGTACCGCAAATAACTATTGAGAAAGTCATGTGTAATGATAATTTTACTCATATATGAGTGCATAATTTAAACAGCTTATGAAACGATAGCGTGCTCGTTACTCTTCATTTTCGTTAATAATTTATCAGACATCTTACAATGTTTTTAATGTACTAAGACATGTTAGATCAAATACATAATTCCCTTTCGACGTAACGTAATGTGAGGTCATAAGAATCACAGTGCAAATGCTAAATGCGAACATAAGTAATGAAATTACATATACTGTTTGTTTATTAAATCACCAGTTCAAATCAAAGTTACATTAATGTGGTAACAAGCGATTTTTTATCGTTTTCCATGGAAGGGCTCTTATTTTCCATAAAGGCAAATTGGGACTCATGAACTAGATTACTTATCATATAACTCTGAGCATAACGAATAAATTTTTTTGAGACATTAAATATAAACTACGATACAATGATTCCGCTAATTGATATTACACTTTCTACCATAACCGTTATATATACTAAAAGCTTCCGCCTTTCTACAAAAATGCCGTTATGGGTCGTTTCAGCATTTAAATTTTTGATTCGAACAAGACTTCTTACTTAAGCTACGAATAAATAATTTAACGATATTTTAAAGTAAAACAATATTTTTTTATGTGTCTACTTTATAAATAGCTACTTGATTTGCTATAAAATTTAACATCCTGCTAGCACGATGACCTAACATAAGAAAAGATGTGACAATTTTGGACATTTATTTTATGTGTACTTCAATGATCGCATTCAATTTTGTACATGATTTTTCATGCTTTTATAGCAACTGGATTATGGATGCTGTACTTAATTTTGTAATAGCATCAAGCTCACAGTTTGATCAATAACGAAATCCTGAAAATTTAAAGGAGTCAACCGATCCAGGTAATTTGATCCTCCAAAATATATCCTTAATGCTGGACAAGATTTTATCCACCTTTTGAACCATTTATTTCTCTTCAAATCGTGATTTCCGTTGATCTGTTTCTGAACTCCTACCGATACGTTGTACACATCCGCAAGTATTCCAAACACAAATATGATCAGAAAGAAACAAACCACTCCACACCAAGCATACAACAAATTGTACCAAACCGACGCCCCAGTATCTTTCCCAGATATTAAAGAAATGGTATTATAGAGACAAATCGTTTGCAATGCAATCAATGATGGTATTGCGCAACCGATTTGGAACTGAGAATGATTCTGACGATAATAAATGCCCATAATCTGAAGTTGCCTGCGAAATAATGTGAGTTTTCGTAATCCACTGGTGTCATCCTTTTGTGTCTGTAATAGCTTTCTATTGAAAAATCAAAAATCATTTTACTTAGATTCACCAACCCAAAGCAGTGTTGACAATAAACGCCTTTGATTAAATATTTTACCTTCCAAACTCAGCAACATAAACCCGAAAACAGTTTCCTTCCATAACATATTCCAAGCCTTGTTCGAAACAGCATCCAACAAGAAGCAGGCTCCAGTTAAAGTACGAAAACAGAGATATCCCAACTTTTATTCCGATTTCCGCATAGGTCCATGTAGCTTTAAGATGATATCCAGGTTTCTCATCTATACATTGCTCACTCATCCAGTTGCCAACATACATGGGTAAACAAGGATTGCGAAGTATGTCAAGGTGATATACAATTGGCATTGTGATTCCTGTGCAGGTCAACAAATAAATCATATACCGCAGAAAAAACACAGTTGTTTTTGACTGACGTTTTTTCCCATTGTCCGTGGTGTTTCCAGTTTCTTTTGTGAATTTTTGCTCGAAGCTAATTAAGCTATTAACGAGCTGCACCACGCCTTCCCGTTGCTTGTAGTTTACCAGATGGCATGAAATATTTAGCGTTCCACAGGCAAGGAACATTATACTGTGTGTAATGACCACAAGTGGAGCCGTCTTTAAAGCTCTCAGAACTTGATACAAAGCCAAGATTAAGTACAGTGACGCTACCCACAGCCGAAAACTAAATATTTGTAGTTTTCTTTCGCTTTTTGTTTCCAATCTCTTAATGCTGTCGTTCCATTGAAATGGCAGACCACCACACCAATCAGCATACCGTAAATTTTGTATTATGTCTTTTAAAAGACCGCCTCCTCCAAAAAGTACCATGGCTTATTTCTAAGTGATGAAATGTGACAAATTAACAATTTTAAATGTCTACACTGGCTTAGAACAAAGTAGAAAATGATATTGATATTGGACTGGTCCACTTTAACTTGCTTATTACCACTCACTTCTATAGAAGCTTTCATACGTGAAGATTAGAACTATGCGTAGATCTAAAATATTTACTTTTGCATATTTTCGTAGCGTTCATCACCGCACAGTCTCAAAAGACTTAAATAAAACATTGTGTATTTCGGAGATTTTAAGTTAAGATTTAAGTTTTATTTAAACAAGAGATAACGTATACTTAAGTAAACTGCTGTAAATAAGATATTGAAACCAAAAAGCGTACGATGTAATCACAGACTGACATAATGAGGACCACAGTTTTTACCTATCTTAGATCTGGGTAGCTTTAAAAATTGTTGATTACCATTCGTACGATTTGCAAAAAGATAGTTTTTAAGCGGTAGTATATGGGTTTTATGTAAGCACTTGAAGCACATGCGGAGCACCTGACTGAACCATTTTCACAAAACTGGACAGAATGTTGGGATCGGGCTTTTTAAATAACGGTGTACACGTTGGATAATGTGAGCTGAAATGTTAATAAGAACACTTGTGAGGTTGGGTTTGGAGAAAGTTGTACAGGAGTATGCTCTTTTTACTAATTATTGTGTTTAAATAATGATGAACTGTATTTGCCACAATATGTTGCTTCGTGAATGTGAAAACTGAAACACGTTAAATTCATTAATATTTAAAAATGGTAATGTTAAAGGTAGGACAAGTGCAAAAATAACGCAATTGAAGTTTGATAATATTGCTTACAAAAGTACAAAAAGTCAAATAATTTAGGCTGTAAATTTTTTTCTTTGTCGAAATTGTAAAAAATATTTTGAAATAAAGTTATGATTTTAATTAAACTTATGTATGAAAAGGTGCCTAAAATAATATTGTAAATTAAATTTTATTCTGTAACAATACCATATTTTCAGATTTTGCAATTGCACAACCATTGTATTGAAAACTCTAAAACTACATTTCTTGACCTAATGTGAAATAGTCAGCACACATCCAAAAGCAAAAATAAAATACATGAGTAATACGAATTATTTTTTACTTCCCTCAATTTGAATACGTAGCTTTATTTTTAAGTCTTGCTTTTTAGTCGGACTGACCATAAGATAGTTCTAAACGATAACGTTTTGTGAACAGTTTTTGTTGATTATATTTAAAAGTTTAGTTAATTACCAAACTTCTTTTTCTGTAAGTGTGGTAATAAATATGCATTCACGAGATTCTTAAAATTATACAAGCAAAATTGACGTAACTTGGCTTTGAAACGTTCAAACATGCTGCTTGGATACTTGATCGTTGCTGGCCCATCCAAAAAATTAATGGTATAGTCGAGCTAGATTAAAAAATCATGTACCACTCTTGTTCGCATTGATATAACAGCTTTTATTCCTACATTTTTTATTACTTTATCAGACATACCAGTAAATTTTGAAAGTTGGTGTTGGGACTTATAATTAATTTGACCCGCACTAGTTTATGACTTCTTCTATTTCATTAAATTCAGATAGATTAAATATTAAGTTCTCTTTTAGTATTTGTTGCTTTGTTCAGGATTAACCTAAACATAATCGATGAAAATGTACTGATTTTATGTAATGCATCTCTAGTTTAGGACGGAATAAAATATAGAAGTGTCAAATGGGTCTACTCGTATACATTTTTTTCAATCAAGAGTACCCGAACCGCACAACAAATTTAACGGGACATGATAAAAAAGATGAGTAAATTATTCTGTTTTCCTAAATTTGTCACATAATTTCCATACCACTGTACATGACTTCTAGTTCAGCTCAACAAAGGATAAGTGAAAACTCCATATACAATATGAAGACAATATGCAATAGCACATAATAAGTAATATAGTGCAGATTGTCCTTAGATGTAATGATAATATAGTTGTTGTTTTACGCCCATCAACCATGATAAACTTCTTTCCTTGGTCACTTTTGTTTTTGCAGTGGAAAATTATGGAAAATTGTATTTAGGTGTAGAACAAACATTAATAATCATTGGTAGATTAGTTAAATCATTGCTTATGTACATAAAGTGTGTATAGGAACATTGAAATGCAGTAGCAGGTTGAATTAGTTCTTTACATTAAATTGTTATAAGTAAAATGATTTGATATTTAATGAACAAAACGACTGCCATGGACAGCATAACATTAAACACTAGATTACTCATTCACAACTGAATAAAACAGTTGTACCTGAACTGAAACTAGTGGTGCCAGACCTGTCAGAAACAGTGGGAAAAGGTGAATAATCAAATCAATTTCTATTATCTCCTATTGCAAAATAGTTAAAACTTATTTAACTTGTGGTTTTGTGCAAATTCTGTCCTATGATTTACTCCTAATAAAATTCGATTAAACATATTTCCGCAAATATTTTTCGCCAAACATCCATACATGTATTCTTATGTAATCCAACCTGGCCTAGCGTGCTGGCTTCCCTCCCTAGACTTTCATTTTATAGAATCATTCATCGGCAAATTACTTGGCTTCAGCCTTAACGAATCTAACGAAATTTTAACACACCGCTTGACAAAATTTGCTAATGACTAAAGTTGTATTATAAACTAAACTAGAAACCGTACTTAAATTATTATTTTTAGCTCTACTATGCAAAGCAATTGCGACATTATACTTTCGACTTAGTTGCTATAGCCACTAGAAGTAATTGTAAATAAAAGAGTTAATTTTGTAAAAGCATCAAGCCCACAGTTTGATCGATTACAAAATCTTGAAAAGTTAAAGGTGTCAACCGATCCAGGTAGTTTGACCCTCCAAAATATATCCTCAAAGCTGGACATGATTTGATCCACCTTTTGAACCACTTGTTTCTCTTCAAATCGTGATTTCCATTAATCTGTTTTTGAACTCCGCTGGATACATTGTACACATCCGCAAGTATTCCAAACACAAACATTATCATAAAGAGACAAACTGTACCACACCAAGCGTACAATAAATTGTACCAAATCGAAGCCCCGGTGTCCTTTCCTGAGATCAGAGAAATAGTATTGTAGAGACAGATCGTTTGCAACACAATCAAGGATGGTATTGCACAACCGATTTGAAACTGAGAATGATTCTGGCGATATTGGATGCCCATAATCTGAAGTTGCCTGCGAAATAGCGTGAGTTTCCTTATACCCTTCGCATCATCCTTGCGAGTTTTCAGTAGCTTTCTGTTTAAACATTAAATCATGTCTTAGTTTTAAAATTGAGACAAGTTTTGAACTTCTTTCATAACTTACTTTCCAAACTCCGCAATATAAATTCGGAAACAATCCCCTTCCATAATGTATTCCAATGCTATTTCAAAACAACACCCAACAAGCAACAGACTCCAATTTAAGTATGAAAACAATGATATTCCAAGCTTTGTCCAAACTTCTATTGCGCTCCATGTGGCTTTAAGATGATATCCAGGTTTTTCATCCAGGCATTGACTGCTTGTCCAGTAACCTACGTACATAGGCAAACAAGGGTTTCGCAATGCATCCAAATGATATACAACTGGCATTGAAATTCCAGTACTGGTCAACAAATAAATCATGAATCGTAGAAAGAATTCAGTTGTTGTTGATTTGCGTGAATTCTCCGCCATCTTGTTCCTGTTTCCACATTCTCTCGAAAAATTTCGCTCAAAGCTAATAAAGCTATTGGAGAGTTGCACTATGCCAGAAAGCTGTTTGTAGTTTACCAGATGAGAGGAAAAGGTCAGTGTCCCACAGGCAAGGAACATTCCACTGTGTGTAATTACCACAAGCGGAGCCCTCTTGAACACTCTCACAACTTGTATTAATGCCATGATTAAGAACAGCAACGATATCCATAGTCGAACTCTGAAAACATTCAGTTTCTTTTGACTTTTCATTTCCAGTTGATGAAGGGTCTCGTTCCATTGAAATGGCAAGCCACCGCACCAGTCACTATACCGTAAATTAAGTGTAATGTCTTTAAGAAGACCGTGTTGCCCAAGTAGTACCATGGCTGATTTGAAGTTAGTAAAGTGTCACAAGTGAACTACTTAAAGTGTCGGAACTGGTCAACCAGGAAGTCAAAACAATTTGACAAGTACGTAACAGCTCTTTTATATCAAATTTATTATCATTTGCTATTATCAAATATAATACAACTTTCCGTGCTTCCGTTGGATTATGCCAGCTGACCAATCAAATGCTTGCTGTTTGCTTAGTTCGAAACAAAAAATATCTATCATATAATATGTATAATTAGCGAATGAAGAAGTACTAAATTCACGAAAATCAAATATTGGGATAATTATTTAAACCAAGAAAACCTGTTCAAATTTAAAAAATCACATCCAAGAAAACAATCGTAAATAATTTTGTTTTAATGATGAGATACAGATTAAACCTAAACGTTATAAAATAAAGTTTTATTTGAAAATGGTCGTCTAGTATCGTCAGTATTCCTCCCAAAAAATGCAAGTTTTTGTACTGAATATGATTTAAGTTCAAGTATAATTTTGGTTTCTAATTTTAGATTGTCTTGCTTTGCTCGCACAAAACTGAACATGATACCCAACTGTTTAATGTACAAACTCCGCCAGACAATAGGAAAAAGTTTGGACTTTACATTTATTAGGCAATAAATGAGGTTGCCATCATCATTTATAGAACTTCTAACCAAATTACCTTCAAATACGTCACTTCCAACTGCACTGTGTGTATATTAAGTTTGACGGGTTTTTCGCAAATAAACGAATTATTATAATAATATAATTCCAGCTGGAGGTTTACTTAATAGGAAAGTAAGTATGTATAATTTATTCGGTGAACTTTTGTTTGTAATTTAGTTGTCATAGTATTCATAAATTTTCCCTTTCTGTAGTGGAGCTTTGTTAATATATTGTTGCACAACCTTAGGAGTTTAGGTGGATGTAATTACCTAGGTCAAGGTTGTCTACATTCATTTTATTTTTCTTGTTTAAATAACTTTTAAGGGGTCAGTTCCATTTCCCAAGTTGAAGGCTATTTTGATGTTTATTTAATCATTATCTGTCATGTGCTCGCCAGTTTTATTTGTATGAAGTGTATGTAAACTTGGACTAGAGTTTTCCAGACTGTTTAAGTTTAAACTGGTAATACTTAATTTTCGTAAGTAGTATTTACCAAGGTATTTAAAGTTTTCACATCGATTGAATATATTTATCCTTCATTTTTTGGCTTGACTTTCTCTTATGTATAAAAAGAGAAATAATAAAGAATACTTATAAAATTAATTTTTATTTTTGAAATAATTTGTTAAATTAAATTTATTTTTGGAATAATTTGTTGCATTAAATATATTTTTGAATAATTTGTTGAATTAAATTTATTGTTGGAATAATTTGCTGAATTGATTTTATTTTGAAAAATTTACACATTATTATATACTGTGCATCATCGTACAATTTGAACACATTCTTCACAAAAATTGTATACCTAAAGGTTTCGCACTTGTATTTGTGATCATAACAGATGTGATGTTATCCAACACAGGCTTCAATTTGATGAGCTAAAATTCTGAAAGCCAATTCTATCATATTTATGAGTGTAATACTTGCTGTTGCCACCTGTCTGATGCAAATACATATCTAAATCAACCGTCTGCAACGTTTGCAAAAGATTCCAAATTTGAGATTCGTACAAACGATGAAAATAGTCTTGAAGTTGTACAGACTCCTCCAAATAAACAGTGTTAAAAACTTTACTATTGTAATCCTTAAGCTTAAGTGAAAGACACTGAAGAGCTTGGAGTTCTAATAAGAAGTCAAAGTCTATATTAATGTGTGGCTGATAAGCAAAATGGCTTTCAAACTCCATTTGTAAAATAAGTGTTTTCAACGTTGATGAAGAAAGTTGGAGTTCACTCGTTTTGGTTGATTTTGTCCACTTAGCCCCCGAAATCTTCAGATATTCCAACGTCTTTCCAAAATTATTAGCGAATGCAAACAAAAGTTGAATGTTTTGGTGGCCGTAACAGCGTTCTGGGTCTGTTGACAAGTCTAATGTTAAAGTTTTCAGAGGCCAGTTGACGTTTTTTAATGAGGCAATACTACATTCACCCCTTATCTCAAAATAGCTATGTTGAACATAGTCTTTTATGTAAAGTTCTGTTAAAAAGTCCAGCTGAAGGTTAGAATATCCGTTCCATAAAGGTCCCAGTATCTTTTCGGGTATCATTTCCGGATATTCAATTTCCACATGAACAATGTGAACATTTGGGCTTCCTGATAGAATAGCAGTTACTAGTTGACTGGGAACAGTGTTTTCCATTATGAGTATTCCAAGCTTGTTTAGTTTAGGCAAAGGATTAATACTAAGTTCTTGTTCCAAGTCATTAGAAAACTTTTCGAATTTTGGGCGAAAGCTCCATTCAAAGTGTTTGTTGATTATGTATTTTATGTCCAAAAACTCCAAATTTGGCATTGAAACCAACCAGCTGTGTAATGTTGCGTACCACTGAATAGCACATGGAAGATCCCATTTACATTTTGTTTCAGTGGTCCATGAAAGCTCACGAATTCCTTTGCCCATCTTTTCCAGCATGTAGGTAACCTTTGAAAGGTCACCATTTGAAATACTGCGATCTACAGTGAAGCTGTTGAAGGAAAGTGGCATAGAAGTTTGAGAAGTTAGATAGGGAAATGCTTTGTCAATATTATTGGCGTTTAACCGAACTCTGGGACCACTTCCTCTGTAAAACATGTCAATTGAGCGATAAACGGCATAATGGTTATCAATTATGCATCGAAATTTTTTACTGACGAGACGCAGTCTTTTCAAATCGTATCCACTTAGGTGAGCATTTGATCCGGTTTTTTGAAGATTGACGAGTACCTAAGTATTTAGCACAAAACATTAGTTTAATGTCGAGTGTTAAGGTTATCAATTTAATAATCAATAGTTTTTAAATGAACGTTACCTCCGGAAGAAGTCGGGTTACTTTGTTTTGCTGCCATTTCAAAACGTTCTCTTCATTTCGTAAGGCAGCCGATGCGTAAAAACAGTTGAGCCACGTTCGTGAATCCAACAAGTATTTGTTAAGTAGAATTTCCCATATCTGCAAATCAAAAGAAATACATCAATGTTTAATTTTGAATGCGTTAAAGTATACTGGGCTGCTGGCTGCTATATTAAATAAAGATCAATGCCACTTACGTCAGGTGAACAAATCGAAAACGGATGCAATCCTTCTTGTCCAAACTCTGGTATAATATTTGAGCTTCCAGGCTCTGGAATCACTTGTTGGCGAATATCTTCGATTCGCCTTTTTCTATTTTCTTCTTTTAATGATCTGTGCTTTTGTATAACATCATCTCGAATAATATCAGCACGTAGTATCAGATAAGTTTTTAGTGTATCAATTTTCGTTCTGGCCACTGTATCTAGTTCTTTAGAAGTATTCATATTTTACACTTGGAATTAAACGTAGAAATATATCGTTTTAAAGAACTTTTGATTCAGTTAAAGTTGTTAACTGCTTGAAAGTGTAGCTTGTACTAAAGAAAGATATCTCAGAAGATATATGAGTTTAGAAATGGGTCATTTTGTTTACTTACGTTGCTTTTATCTAAAGTCATATGTGTATATACCCAATGTATTTACTGTTTTGTAGCCGCACAGATGAATGGAAACTATGCTGAGAAAACAGCCTTTGAATGCTAAATTCTTATTGGTTGTGTACCTTAAAATCTGTCCAGTAAGCATTAGGATGAATATATTCTAAAATACATACACACATATATGTTTATGTATCCACAAGAACCCTATTGTCCCAAAAGGATTACAGTATCCACACGTAAATTTAACATATATAAAGAATTGTTCAACATAATCTTTCTGTAAGTTTGAAGGTGCCAGTAAATGGCAGGTAAACCGTAAACGTTTATATGTGAGTGTATTGCATGTGTTCAACAAAACTAAAAAGTATGATACTACTAGTTAAATCCAAACACAAAAGTGTCAGTAAGCTTCCTTTTAAGCATGTTTTTATAGTCAGAAACAAAAAATTTTAAGCATGATATTTTTCAATTGTCAATATCGAATGCTTGGATCGTTTCATGGTAAAATGATATGGAATCAAAACAGGAAAACAAATGCATTCCAATTTCATATGAACAAAGGATGAACTTAATCGATTTTTTGCTAAAAATAAAAGAGAACGTTTATTGATGTAAAATATAAAAGTTATATACACTTTTGACAACTTTATTTGAATAGGCAATAAAACAAATGAAATGCATAGTCATGCATGCAATTCTAACATTATAAAAAGACATGGATAAGAAATTATTTCGTCTCCTCAAGCAAATAGGTTCTAAAATGTTAATGTAAATATGATCTATTTTATTAAACTAAAAAAGCACAACTTAAAATATCAATTTACATTTTCGATCAAAGTAATTTAATTAAATACACTATAAATGAAATTAAAAATACATATTCTACCCACCTAGCAAAACCTTTCCATTTCCTAAAACATGTACTTAAATATGAATATAATTCCACAATTTTACACAAACACACCCGGCCCTCATTCTAAAGCATCTTAGAAGAAAGCAAAAATGATTTGTAATCATTTCGGTTATAATTATACGAACTATCGTAACTCTTTTCATACTGACAGCGAGTGCTCAACTTTACGCTTTGCAATGCAGGAAGTATCGCCCAAATTTGAGACTCATACAAGCATTTGAAATATCCTTGTAACTGAATAGCTTCTTCAAGATATTCATGTTTAAATGCCGTGTCCACATATTCATAGAGATGCAACCCAAATAGTTTGAGAAGGGGCAACTCCAGAATAAAATCGAAATCCACATACATGTGTACTGTATTAGATTTAACTTTTGGATGGAATTCAACAGCCAGGAACAAGTCTTCAAGATGTGGTAATTTAAGCTGTAAGTTGCTCCCATCTGTTGATGGGGTCCATCCCGCATGCGAAATTCTTAGCTTGGTTAGAGTTTTTTCAAAATTATTCGCTATGGAAAATAAGTAATACAAGTTTCGATTAGCAAAATCATGCTGGCTTTTACCCACAAATTCAAATGTAAGAGTTTTCAATGGCCAATTAACCGTTTTGAGCATGTTTGTATCAAATTCACTTCCTCGAGTATACTCAATATATTTATCGTAATCCTTTATGTGAAGTTCTGTTAAGTTGTTAAGTTGTAAGTTCGAAAAGCCATTCCACAAACTTCCTAAAACTTGTTTTTGTGCATTTTCCAAGGGATACTCTGCTGATGCTCGTAACACTTTAATGGTTGGATTTTGCTGTAAAGCTGAACATAGCAATATGTGCGGAACATTGTAAGCAACTTTAAGAATGGCAAGTTTTTCCAGGTTTGGGAAAGGGTTAATGGCCAACTGTTCTTCAAGTTTAGTTGAGAAAGTTTTGTACTCAGATTTTGACCAAAAGTCCACCTTAAACAACAATTCTATGGCTGTTAAATTTGGCATTGAATTTAGCCAACTTCTCAAACGGTTGTTCCACACTACAGCGGATGGAAATTCCTGGTGACGCTCAATATCGGTTTTCCAAGTAAAGTCTTGCACACTTTTACCAATATTTTGTAGGACTTGTGTGGCCTTTAAAAATTGTGGCTTTGAATATTTAACAGGACAATTCACATTTAAGTCTACTATAACGCTTTGTAAAGAATACGGCATGGGTGCTGAGGATGGGAAAAGTTTTAAAAGTCTGTTCACATTTTTGTCGTTTAGCAAGATTTTCGGCAGCGGCACGTGAAAATAACCGTAAGTGGTATTGGAGCAACGACGTACAAAATATTTGTCAATTGCTAAGCGCCACTCTTTGCTAACTAAACGTAGGTTTTTGATATCACTTCCTTCAAGGTAAAAAATTTGGTGTCGTTCATATAGACACGGTAAAACCTGAAAAAGTGTTAAATTATAATTTAGTGAAAACCTTGTGTATAGTAGTAAAATTTTGTACTAAGAAATTATCAGAAACCTCTGGAAGAAGATCTGTAACCAAAGGTCGACCACTTGGATTCTGGTTTGCTGAGGATGGAATACGGCCTTGGCGTAATTTAATTAGTTTATTTTCTCTTTCTA
Organism: Entomobrya nivalis; assembly: GCA_034695485.1. NCBI lineage: Eukaryota > Metazoa > Arthropoda > Collembola > Entomobryomorpha > Entomobryidae > Entomobrya > Entomobrya nivalis. Next base: position 18,348 of record JAQFZH010001595.1, read on the forward strand.
ACTTGTAAAGTGCCTTATTTTTTAGTATAACTTCTTTTCGAATAGTTTGGACGTGCTGTTTTATGAAAGCTGTTACATCTTTAACTTTACAACTTAATGTCGACTCTGATTCTGTTGAAGTTTCCATAGTAAACTGAAATCAATTTGAAACACCTTTAAAATAAAGTCTAGGTATTTTAACCATAAAATGCTCGGTTCTGGATGAAATGAGAACACAAGATCAAATAAAATATTTGCTTGGGTTTCAGCTGAGCAAACGTAATTCACATTTTGTATATTGAGTTTAATATAATAATTTGGTATACAAAGTCGCTACACATATTGCACTTGTACCACGAGCAATTTTTCGTTCTTCTAGTCGTTGACTTGTTCATATGTGTATGCTTGCTGTGTAAAGATGTATATTAAATTATGAATCAACAGTACATTACTAAGTACATGCATATGGTATTCGTAGGAAATGACATTATCAATACTCCAGAATCACGGTTTGCTGTAAAGCATTATTTTAAACAAGTAGAACAGCTTGCTAGTGGGTATCTTGACCAAAAAGAATTTTCTACATAGTTTACCAGCAAATGTTAAAATGCATTTTTATGTGTAAATGCATATAGCCGTATCGCTAAGTTTTTTTGGGTTGTATCAAAATGAAGTGAATACAAAACTGCACATGTTTGAAGGATTTATAACTCACTAAATCGTTTTAAAAATTTAGGTATATCAGCCTAAATTTAGCCTATATTTACATTTTGGCACCTGCCAGTGCTGGTGTGGTAAAGCTGCAATCTTTAATACATATCACGTTTAAGCATTATTTTTACGGAACTGAGTTTACAAATATTATATACAATTATTCACAATCTGTGCTGAAGTTGTTAAAAGTATGGTATTTATTTTACCTTAGCATGCATATCATGCCAGCATTTCATCAACAGCATATGAATGTTTCGGTAAATTTTACAAAAAAATGAAGTATTTTTCCATTTGTTCAACTACTGAACCATTCTAACAGATAGGTACATAATGATAATCATGTGCATACTGCACGTCTAGTATTTTTTTTGCATAAGTACTCTCATAATGTTTATCAGTACTTTTATGTATTAACTTAAGTGAATACGCTAAGCATTAAATTTATTTCCAAATGTTTACATTACTACACTGGAAACATGTTAATTTCCTTAAATACTGAGATTATTAATTACATATTTCCGGAAATTCATTTTTAATAATTTGAACATGCTTCTGTAAAAAATCTGTTGCATCTTCAACTTTACAGCTCAATGTAGACTGTGATTCCGTTGAACTTTCCATAATAATCAAACTGTATGAAAATATAATTGAAAACAGCTGTAACAGCGAAAATAACGACGTAGCTGAAATGATAATGCAACACATCAGAATCGTAAAAATTATTTTTGTCGATAAAAAAGGCTTTAGAAAGACATGTTTAATGTTATAAGCTTTGATCCCGTTTTCTGACCCCAACAAGACACTTTGACCTAAAGTGAGACAGAGATAGATAGGCAAGTCAGATAAAGCCAATACTTGCTGACGGTTTGCTTAGAGCTAGATAATCAGGTGAGTATAAGGTCAAAAACATACATACATATAACATAATGCACCAACCAATGAACAATTTACGGCTATACTCACACAAATATGGTTTAATCGCAGATTCAATATCCACGATTGATCTAATTATATAACATATTGTGTCACTCTTGTACAAGTAAATAGATGATAAAACCCATTTTTATGTGTTTGATGCAGTACTTTTCAAATTATCTAACGAAACTAACACGTGGACATAAAAAACAGGAGAATATATGAAGTTACATACGTAACAACAGCATTTTGTTTATTAGAGTAAGCTCATCGAGTTTGTAACTGTTAACATAGCGATTATATAAAGTCAATATGATTATAAATAAACCCCGTAAAACTTTTAAATAGGATTCTCGAAAAAACAAAATGTTCATTTTAAATATGTCTGGCTGAAATT
>JAQFZH010001596.1:0-20340 GCA_034695485.1 Entomobrya nivalis
CCAGTAAATGATGTCACTTTAAGCTTGGATGACCATGAGTTTTAAAACTATTTTCTTGTGAAGTCATTTGTCTTTTTAAATAACGGGTAGAATTGTAAATTATGAGTATTTAATGGATAGGATGGAAAGTATATGGTTGACCGTACGTGCACAAATAGCTTTTATCTGAATGAGTGGGCAAACTAACACTCAACTTGTATACAAGCTTGGGACCTTGACTTTGAAAATTTTGTGTTATCTGACGGTTCCTATCAAATTCAGCGTAAAAGTTGTCTGATCTTATGTAAAGTATGATAAATTAAAAAAATATATATTGATAAGCACTTTCATGGGTTATAGTATAAGTATTGTACGCTGATGTCACATTTCAATTTAAGCAAACAATAGTTTAACTAACGATTATTACAAGTGTGACTGACTGATTGATAATTTCTCACACGGGTGCATTGTTAAATATGTTTGCCTGGTATAAATACTTGTTGGTAAGCAAAAATGAATATTATTTATAGACAGGACAATGCTTTGCTTTGCATTTGCGCTGATTGAATTGAATTGCGTATCATGAATCATGACCACAATGTGTGACACCAGCAACAATTACTCAATAATTAGTTTATTAAAAATAAAATTGTACTTTATCTGTCTCGTGTCGACTTCTCTAAAATATTTGAAAACTACAGTTTAAACAGAAGTAGCTGATGGTTGATAGTTGGTAACGTCTTCATAATTCAGTTTTAACAGAATTTTTATTTCTAGTTAGATCAGATCATGATTACAGGTTTTCCCCTAGCTGGTTAAAAACAAACATAGGAAAAGTATTCAAATCAGGGATAAAAATGAGTATTGTTTTAAAATCAAATAATGCAATTTTACTTTTAAGATTATTTTAATTAATAGCTCTAATAAAATTGTTTGTGAATTAGTTTATAGTTGGAAGCTTAAAGCATACGTTATTGCCAATCGCAAATGGCAGCACAACAATCATAACAACTTCAATACTCATTTGAAGTACAGAAATGAGAATGATTGATCATGCTATCCTATAATTAGTTAGGCTGTGGATTGACATTTTCCACTATATAATATCAAATATTGGATCGGATTAGATAGGATGAGTTAGGAACCAATCACTTTTCAAGTTTTGTCACTTTTTATGCTGGATTGGAACCTTAAAATAGCAGTTGACTATTAGCAATTATTGTCATTTAATTTTGAAATATTCAATCAAGTTCTTAGTTCCCCTCATTTTTTTTAAACAAAGACAAACAAAAGAAAACGAATCGATAATTTTAATAAATATACCAATGAAGCATTGAACTTATTTATACGATATTAATAACTGCTGACATTTGACAGGAGATCAAGATTTAGATTTACAAAAAAATGAGATAAACTAGGATTAAAATCGAAAGACTGAACAATTAATTGCACGTGATGTTTTATAGCTATAACGTGTAAGTCATGATTTAACACAGCTTTGAAAGGTCAAATTTAAACAGTTTTAAAGCAGTTTGTAAATTCATTTGAATATAAATTCAAACAAAAATATTATGTCAAACGTAAAATACTAGTACAACCAATGATCGTTCTTAGAACACAATAAAATCTTGTCGGCATGTTCTGAAAAAAAAACTGCTTAAAATAGATCTTTAATTGTTGTTGTACAAGAGTGGAAGTACTCAATCAGATTGATTGCAATCAAAAGTATCATCCTGCGGACATGCAGACACTACAGTCGAATAGCTTAAGTAGTTTAAACTTACGCTACTTAATAAACCAAAGTTCATCATTCAGTGAATAACAAATTGTCAATCAAGCATTAAACTTTGCTTTTAAAATAGCTTATCCCAATACGATAAACCGGACTAATATATGTACGTATTGTAAGTTATCTTGGCATTTTCCATTCAAAACAAAAATGCTTAAATATAAAACAAAGCATTGTATCAATACAATAGAATAGAGATCACAAAACTTTGATTTTAAATACGGCAAATCAGCATAAAAAGTTATGAGATCCGTTGTATTTGGAAGTTAATCATTTCAATTGTAAAAAGTATATCCTACTCGAAATTAATTTCAACGATTAGAACAAGAATATAGCATGCAAATATTTATCACACTACATTAGAGTAAATTAGACTTTATGGTTAGTTAATGATTCTCATTTTGCCCCATAAGGTTCACAGTTGCCATTCGACAGTATCTGCACCTCTGCATGAAATAATTTACTCCACTACTGACACATACATACGTAATTGCTCAGTGACATAATGAACAAATTATGACTAATCATTACATGCAAAATGCACACCAACAATAACAAAAGCACAACTTTCCCTATCTGTAGACGCATGCGTGACAGTTCAAAGGCCTATGACAATGACAAAAAAATGACACACATCAAATATCAAAATAGTTTTTTTTTGCAAATTTCAAATTCCAATTCTTGGTCATTCACTTTCAACTTTGATATTGCAAGTCATATTTTTTCAGATCAACTAAAAAGCGACATGTTACATATTTATTGTAGCAGATAGATCAGCAAAAACTACATAATTTGTCTATGAATATTTTGTTCATGTTCCCCCAATTCGTAACAAAGAAGAATCTAACAATGCACGCAAGGTAAACAATGGTGCTCATGTAGCATGAATTAACGTTACTAATAAGCTGAGGATTGAAACACCCCTCGAACCGTAGAAAATTTCTCTATTCAACAAAGTATGAATGGTGTAAGCTCTTGAATAAATTCCACCACCCTTCTCATCGCACATGGGCTATTCAAATATTCCATTAACTCTGTATTTCATGTTTCATGTCATCTTTATGATTATTTCGGGAAAATGATAATTTTACAATGTAGGTTTGATGTGAAGGCGTTATAAAACTAGCTTTCAAATGTACTCTTTGCACAAAGACAATTATTTCCATCAGTCAAAAAGTTATAAATATATCTACAAACCAGAAAATGATCGCCAGTGTTCATTTTGTATTCAGGGGACACCCACACTGGTATTTTTTAAAGCATATTAACTAAGGTATAAATTTTAAATTGTTAAAATGCGTTCCAAATGTAATTTAGTTCTGAGAAAAGGACTTGTGTGTGTTTTTGTGCTGTTCATTTTAAATGTGTTCACATTTGTGACGAGCGAGGAAGATGAGATTATAGAAGCAATCCCTGCAGTGGCACCAGCGGTAGTCTCATCTCCAGTGATTTTTCTGAGAACGAAGAGACAGTTGCCATTTTTGAGCAACTGGTGGAATGCCGGTGGACAAAAGTCCAAAATTGAGTCATCGGTACCACAACAGAAATATGAGAACTACGCTGCAAAGCAACGTTATGGCCAGTATAGTAATCGCACAAGTGGGGTTCTAACTGGAAACGGTCTTTCCGAAAGAGATGCACGGTGTAAGATTTGAAACCACTTTATGCAAGTTTTAAGTTTATGGTTTCATGAATTACATAATTCTTTGTAATACTAATTTATATTTCCTGTTTGCAGTTTTATCGCTGTTTACAATAATTCGTTTTGATAACTCGGCATGTCTGAGCGCATCTGGTGATAACGGAAGTAAGGATTATAAAAATTAATTTAGCAATCCTTTTTTGCATGAAATGTTTTGACAAAAACAATCAACTTACATTCCAATTTTATCATGTAGCATGTTATCCTGCCTCGGAATGTACCCGTCGCGGAGGTGCGTCCAATGGAAAATGTGCACAAGGTTATGGAACATGCTGTGTTTGTAAGTTGAAATATATATGCAAATAATATTACCAAAAATTTGACAGGACCATCAGCATCACATCAACAAGATCTAAGTTCTGATTAAAGCAGCTTATGAATTTTTTGTTTGTGTTGCTTGTTTGTTAACTTATAGTTTCTAAATCGTGTGGAGCTTCCACAAATCAAAATTGTACGTATTTTACTCACAACGGCTACCCAAGCTCTTACGACGGAACTGGCAGTTGTCAACTAACGGTGTACAAATGTGCACCTGACGTTTGCCAAATCAAGTATGTATTCCTTTTATCACAACACAAATAATTAATTTTTAATGGTTTGTTTTCTAAGGAAGTTCACTTTAATAATCTTTACCCATTTAAGGTTGGAGTTTGATTCGTTCAATATTGCCCAACCTAGCCCCAATGGAATTTGTAATAATGACCAGTTCATCGTCTCTGGTAGTACAACCGCTGTGCCAATTGTATGCGGAGTTAACACGGGCAATCACAGTAATCCAATCAATGATATTCATCAAACATTATCTCATTTCACTAAAAGTTTTTTCACTCCGCATGCAAGGTTAAGCTAATTTCTATGTATATTTGTGTACATTAGTGTACATTGACGTCGGGATAGATAACAGTCCCACCACCTTGTCAGTTATCACATCGGGTCCCACATATTCACGTTCATGGAAAATTAAAATAACACAGATACGCTGCAATGCCTTGGCCAAAGGTAAATTAAATTCTACACAATACCAAATTTAGAATGCTTTCTCGACCAGTTCAACGTAAAAAAGATTAACTTTTTTAATAATCAAACTCATTTCCAGCTCCGGAAGGCTGTCTCCAGTACTTCAGAGGAGTGAGTGGTGTCATTCGATCGTATAACTTTGATTTCACCGCAGGACAACAACTTTCCAATCAAGATTACACAGCCTGCATTCGCGTTGAACGAAACTTCTGTGGAATACGCTACACTGCATGCAATGATAATAGTATGATTAATTTAGCTGTGCATAATATTTACCCATGCTATTATATTAGTGAAAGCATTAAATACAACGGTTTTGTACTAATTTTTCTTTCCAGTTCAATTTAATCAACAAGCTAACCAGAGAACAAGAGCTTTCTCTTTGAATGGGCAAAATGCGCAAACGTAACTTTCTATCAATACTTTTAAGCTATCAAAAAGAAGAAAATTTTAGATTTTTTTAAACAATGCATGGTTTTCTATATTGATTCCGATAGACAAATCGGAGCAATGGTAGGTGCATCTTCTTGTACATCAGACTGGATTACTATTCCATGTTCTACTAATTCAGGAAGAGTTACTCAACAAGGTGGGGCAATTTGTCAGGATCGCATTTGTGGTGACACATTTAACAGTGAAATTTCAATGCAGCAAATGCCAGTTTACAGTAAGTGCATAAATTAACTTTTAAATTGTTGATTTGAATGCATGTAAGTAATAATCTGATTTGTAACTTCTAACCAATTAGGTTACGCGAAGCCCTTTCGAATTCACTACCATACTGATAGCAATGAGACTAATGATGCCGGAAACAGAGGATACTGTTTGAATTACATACAGCAACCTTGCACACCACAACAGTAGAAGGAAATACTGGAGCTTTAACTTACAATCGAGTTTCTTGTTGAATTTGTTAAATATTTTATTGTTATAAATTTTGTTGTTAATAATTATTTTGAATAATAAAACGGTTTAGGGTACAAACGACCACCAAACGCTATGTCTTATGCGTACTATCGAACAATGCAACGAAATTAAATTGCTTTGGGAAACAATATTATCTGTATAAAGTGAAAAACCAAAAAATACTTCATCACGTAGTAATCGGCTTTCTTTTTGCTTATTCCATCGGGACCGAATAATTTTTTTCCCAGGAAAGAATACTAATAATATTGTCACCATTGCTAAAATTGTAACCTAAACATGAACACCGAAAGAAACGAGGTTTCACCTCAAGCAAGCCCTCAAAACACAGTTCAAGCGAAAAAAAGAAAGCCTGAAAAAGAACTGAATCTGGAAAACTGGAACCAAAAGGATGAATAAGGGGAGAAGGGTGTATTTGTGAAAGCAAATGCGGAGAGTTTAAAAACTCGCACTATTAGATCAGCGCAAAGGCAAAACTCTAAACCGTCAGGAAATTCACTTGGAACGGTAAACCCTGGGTCAGGTCTTGAAAATAATGGCGAAGGCGCAAACCCTTTTGCTAAATTGATGTTCAGCCAGCCTTTGGAGACACCGAAATTTGATTTTAGCTTTATGTGTAATGGCAAAAATGACAATGGTAAAACTGACTGAGAAGGATGCCAACAAAGACTAGACATGGGAAGTTAAAACTGCTGATGGAGAGGATGAATCTGAACTATATAACTATAAAAATATCAACTTTTTTTTTTTAAATAACTGTAAATTATATTTATTTCATTTTCATTGAAAAAGTAAATAATAAATATTAAGCATTACACCAGTAAAATATTTGAACAACTAAAAGAAACTAACTTTCTTTCGCTACATTAACATACATATAATTTATTATTAAAATTATCTTTACGTACCAATATTACTTTCACTTACAATACGTTTTGAGAATTTTTAACTTTTAAGAACATAGCTTCTCCCTCTTTTAGATTTTATAAGCAACAATCAGACTTTAAAAGATACATGTACGAGTACTAAATAGGTAAAAAAAATGAGTTTTCATGCCGCTGAGTAATGCAATTAAATCGTGTAACTTTCTCTGACACAATTCAGTTCACGGACTTCGGGTTGAGAAATAAATACTGTTTCAATATCAAACCATGATAATTTTTGCATGTGGTTGTATTTGTAAAGTAATGAGTCTACATAAGGAATTCATGTCACTTTTCGAGTCTCAAAAATTTAGAGGAAGTAAAGTAGACCATACATGCATTACTTAAACGGGAGGAAAAAATGGAGGGACACTAGAAAACTGGACTTTGCAAAAGTACTCGGGTCTCTGGGCGTCGCCAGTGATATGGAACAATGCCAAAGACAAGTCGAAGTGAATTGTGGTTGAAGAAATTCCATAAAATTTAATTGCATTACTCACGAAGTATTCTTAAATGCACTTATATCTTGATACAAATATTCATATTCAAATTTTTGGTAAATATGTTCTTGCGAAACAGTATAGTTTAGTTTATTTCCTGTCCACTCATTAGTATCAGGATGTCTCTTGAGGACAAAACTCTTGTCAGTTTCTAAGAGTCCCGAATCAAGTAGCATGCCCTTCAAGCTTGAAACATTTTCAGAAGACGAAGATAAGTGCCAATCAACATTCCAACTGACAACTTGCTTCAGCGAGCTGATTTTAAATAAATTCTTCATCATCTTCCCCGACGCTTCTACAGGACCAAGTAAAGCAAATTCTTGAAGTTTGGGAAATATATGATGAAACTTATCTTCGAAATATGTTTCCCATGTCGCTCTCCACAATGATAACGTCACAATGTTATAAAATCGAATGGATGGTTCTAAATGAATTTTAAAAGAGGCAACACCAAGTTTTCGAATTTTATCTTTAGATAAAAAATCAGCATCCAAATTTAAAGCCCTTGTTTTTCCATCGGCAGTGGCAGTAGCCATTATGGTAAGTTCTTTTAAATGTTTAAACTGTTTTACGAAACTACTAATACACTGACTGCCTACAACACCCAGAAGAACTAATCGGCTTAAAGTCAAAGGAAAGTAGTTGTCTTTAAAATGCGAGTGGGAATATACAAGACTCTTAATCGACAGTTTCGTGTTTACTTTAGCTAACGATTTTAAAACGGTGGGAGCCCCGTTGAACTTGTTTAAAACAACATGGTTCAGTTCACCATGTGACATTCGGAATACTATAACTTTGTTAACAATCAGAGTTATATCAATGTTCATGGACCATAAATCTGCATACAATAGATCTTTGCTGTGCTTACCACAGAAAAATAAGTATTTCTCTACTGAAAATTCTTTCTCTGAAATTATTGTACTTATAGATTCGCCAATTTGTATATTTAAGTAAAAACGTTTTAAACGTGGCAAGTAAATTTTGCGACCATCTAAGCCTTTTGAGTCCCCTATTTTCACACCTTTGAATTCAATTGATTCAACCTTATCGCGATTTTCATGTTTAGATAATTCCTGTGTCCATTTGTTAAGTGAAATTGTGACATCTTCTAATTTGATGCAGTTTTCATTTAAGTCTCCGAATAGATCTTCTAGTGGGACAGATTTTAATGGCTTGCTGTCCACACTTGTCCGCGGCTCAATTGATATCCTTCTGCGTTTCTTTGTAACACTACTTGACGACTGTGATTCAGATCTTTCCAATTTGCGAAATCGTTTTGAATTAGTTGAATGCACTGATACGTTTGAGGCTGTTTCACTTTCAGCTTCCGTTGTAGTAAGGTCTAGGCCATCTATAGACAAATCAAATATTAATGCCGTTACGGTTTCATGTAACATTTTAAAATATATTTCTATTACACAATATATACATGCATACATACCTTGATTTGATACCGACTGTAATCTTTCCTGGTATTCTGGACTTACTGAACTTTCCTCCCGATAATCCATCGATGAGTCAGAATCTACATCCACACATTTCTTAGAACGCCTTGGAGTGGTTTTGAAGGATATTTCAGGTAATTTGTGCCGCTCTTTGGGATCAACACTTAAATACCGGAAAATTCCAATTTGCTCTTGTGGAGTTAGTAGATTATTGGGAGTGACTAAAAGCGTAAATTCATCCGCGCGCATCAAAGGGAACCTGATTTCAGGAATTAGTTTTTGCAAAACATTCCTCATGTTTGTCGAATCAGTTGTAATGCCTTGTTGAGTACACCTGAATTCGCCCCATCTATCAAATTCAATTCAGTTGAGTTCAAAATATTTTGCATAAATATAATGCAAACATACTCGTAATCATAGCTAAATTCTAAATTACTTGTTTTTATAAATGAATTTCAGTAAAAAAAACTCATAGTGCTAACACGTACTTTATAGCTGCATCAAACAGACCAACTTCGTCTATTCTAAGGTCATCTCTTAAGAAAAGTCGATGGACGTTTTCTTCATCGAGCTGAAGGAAATCCTCACTCGAGAATATCTGGAAGGCTTTGCTAAAATTAGACAAAGTATAACTTTTAGTGTTAACCAGCGAAGTTAGTACTATTTCTTATTAAGTATAAATTTCATAGTACTTACTTGGCTATATGGTCCAATGCAGCATCTAACAATAAAGTGTCCCCGTATGACGAAGCCAGTGTACATAACTGTACCGCAATCTTATCTGACATTTTGTTTCTGAGCAAATTCACGCATTCGAGGTAAAGATGTCGTACCCCATAATTCTTGGCAGCTTTTAACAGAGAAAGAACATCTTGGTCACTAGAAATAGTCTCGTCTATTTCGTCCGTGTAGATAAACTAAAAGAGTACATGAAATATGAATTTCAGTTTAGTTTTATGTTTACCATTACACATCATTACCACCATCGTTGAATTGTTATTTTCAAAAATAAAGACTTTCAAGTACCTTAAGTAGACATTTAAACGTACTAGGCTCCACGCCCATTATTGGTACAATTTGTTGACTAGTTTGATTTGAACTCTCAGATTCTTTAAATAATTTGTCAAAGAAAGGTGATGCGATCCGTACAATGAGTTTATGAGCTTTGAGTTGCTCCCTTGAGCCACCTTGAACCTCAAAAACCACATCTTGATACTTGTTATCATTCTCCAAAATATACTTAAGGCGACCCCCAACACATCCGATGGATGCCCTCCAATCATTCGATTCCTCCTCTTCAGTCAAACCTTGAAACGGTTTCACTCGTTGATGACATAATTGTGAAGGTGAAGGCTTTTCAGGTGTTGAGATCACTGACATCTGATCGTCAGAATCTACAATAGATGATAGTGGTCGTATTGTAATTTGACCCCGTCCATTGGAACAGGAAGGGGTTGGGGATGTGGACCTTCCAGGCCTGATGACGGTTGTTGCAGTAGTTAGGCATGAAAATGTGGGTGATGGTATCCTTGTTGGTTCATGTTTTACTGGGCGCCCTGGAGGGGTCTCACTAGGACTGCTCCACTTGAAGTTGTTTTTATTACTCATGATGGTATTTTTGTCCTCATTCGGGAATCCCTGCGATTTCATCGATATTTATTTTAATGTAAACGAGTACAAATAATCCTACGGGTAATGATAAGTGTGTAGTGGTGTATTCTTTTTATGAATGTTTTGGCCTTACCGTTATTTTTTATTTGAAAATTGCTCGGATTTCACAAGGTCGGCTAAATGTAATAAGCTCTTTGATAATATCATTTCCAAGTCCATCCCAACCTTATTATTGCATTGCTTGTGCGTAGAACACAAACGGACTTCAAGGTGTCGCGTCAGCTTCCTTCGTGTTCGTGACCAACAATGGTCATGTTTGTGAACTGAATACCTTAAGGCACAACAACAATTTACACGTTTTCAGTATGCGTATGGAAGCAGTTTCCTCAGTCAGCGAAACAAGAAAGATAGGTTATCAATCTATTATAGAACTATATTTACTCCTAATCTAGTCTCCCTCCACTTCCACATTGCATTATTTGTGAGATTGTGATATATTGTACTTAAATGAAGTCATATGTTTCTCATCTCCAAGAACTTGTTGCATTTAGGTCTTTAGTCTACGTCTGCAAGATAGCCCAGATCTCTGTGCACTGCAGGCAGACTGTGTTTGTTTATTGCATGCATGAGTGGTGCTATTATAGTGCTTGCTAACTTATTCTCGCGTCTCGAAACGCTTTTCGGCTTCGCTCCACACTTCACCCTTTAGACATAGACATAACCCCTTCATGTGCACTGCAATGTTCTATTGTATCAGTCATCCATCCATCACTTATCAAAGCTATTGGCTAGAGATTTAGATCCAGCTAGAGCTAGTTAAAATTATGAATTCATTAATTTTATCGAGAGACACATCACATCATCATCAGAAACACATCATCACAGCTTAAGTAAGTAATATGCACATAGTACATATCCGGTGACTCCGGGGACATTTTACATGTCCGTTTACTATGAACCCTTTAGCCGTAAAGTTCTTGGCAAATGGCTGGGCGGGCGAGGAGTAGTGGCGACGACATTTCCAATCATTTCATAGTTCATGGAATGGTGTCTACCCTATCCGAAGTGCCTTCTTTTTTCATAAAAGCCCTGGCATTCACTGGCATTGTACCAACAACAACAACACCACTCGCCATGTGGCCATAGTATGCACTTTAAAATATCATGAAGTTGGAGAACTTTTGGAGAAATGAAATGTCAGTATAGAGGAGTTTCAGGTGTCAGAGGGCAGCAGCTGGTTGCTATACCCTCCTGTGTGTTTGTCCATCACAACTAAGTCCCCAACGAAAATCAGATGGCGCGAAAAACCAATACCCTATCCACGTATTTTTAGTTTCCATGTGGCTCACCAGCTGCCACCCACTTCGAACAAGTCTATATGAAGAATGAACAATGCATATTTTTGAATTGCATAATTGCTTGTTTAAAAGTTTTCCGTTAAAACAAATAGTATTTTATTTAACACATTTTTTTATATTTTTTATTAATTAGATTAAATGAATACACTACGCGAACTTGCAATACAATTGTTTACAATAAATCAAACAACATCAGTAAAAGTAATAATGATTTTATGATAGATATACATATTACATATTACATTAAATGGATATAAATATAGGAGCTACATCGTAATTAATAGAATAAAATTGTAAGCATTTTAACTTATATCATCAACATTCAATTCATATCAAACGCAGAGGATCCTTTGCAAAAATTTCTGTTAGCTTTTAAGTCACAATTTCATTCATTTCAAAATTTATACATCACCGTTCGGATGATGATGCAAATTTTTTGTTTCAAAAATTTTGGAGCTCTTTTAAACATAGTCCATGTCAAGATTGTATTTCTTATATTTTTTTTGGCTTTGGCACGACAAGAATGTAAAGATAATTAAGGTAAAAACACCGTTGCTTCTTCCGCTAATTTCCCGAAAATGTATGGAAGCATAAAAAGTTTTGTCTTTGTTGATTTTAAAAATAGCGTTGGTCATTATTTGAATTTGAAAATGAATATTTTTTTATTAACCTGCTCTACTCGCAGTAAACTCGCTTCCGCTTTTAAACTTTTAAATTCGGGACAATTTATCCATTTTATTTTCTGTAAATTACACCAGACATTTATGTATTGTTTTTATAAACCAAAAGGTAAAAGTATAATTAAAGTATTTAGTTTTACTTTCTTAGATATACACTAAAATTACGTAGACATCTTTAACTATTCATACACATTTTTTTATGAATTTTCTAGTAATATTACATTAAAGGCACAAAATTGTATAATTGTTTCACATCTTTTTTTCTATACTGACGAATCGTCGGTAAAAACTACTTTCCTGGAAATGTCAACTAAAATTAGATAGAACGCTACCAGATCTTCACAAAGAATAACAAAAATTTCCATTCAAATAGTCAACAAACACAGTAGATATTTTTTTTGTAATTGTATTTTTAGTTTTATACTGAAACTTAGGACAAAAGTTATCTCGAAACAAATTTCAATTATTCTTGGGTTCGTAAAACTACGACATGACATGACACATATCATAAAATTCGTTGAATTGTAATTTGCAACGGAAAAAAAATCAGTTGTCCATTTTTACAGACATAACATATTCCCTAAAATTATAGCTTGATACTGGATACAAAAATCTTCGGGGAAGCATTGCGTTCAAAGATTTATGAATTTGGCAACTATCGATATGCTCAACAAATTAAATTATTCATCTTAAAAATCAATTCATTTGCACCCCGCACCACGTAGTATTTTGAAATAGGGGTTACATCATAAAGGACAGGATAGTTGGAAATCCAAAGAAGTGTTAGAATAAAAACTATATTATTGTATACTTAAATATTACGTTAGTTGGCACCGCACCACATACAGTTTTACTATTTATAAATGATTGCAATTTATTCTCTCTTTTTTATGGACTTCTTAAATGTATTGTTAACCGATAACTTCCGATCAGATCTTGTTAAGTACACTTCAAGAGACAAGTAGAAAGGCTTTCGCCTTTTGTTGAAATGATATTTACAGATAAATTACATTTAACGTTAGCATTACAGTAGTCTATAGTGGCCGGGTAAAGTTAGCTGGGAACATTCCCTTTTCTCCATTATCTTTAATTCCCATCAGCCATCCCTCCTCCTGAAATATTCAAAGAAAAAAAAATCAGTCATGAGTTACATAATTAAAAATTAGAAATACTTTTATTTAACTGACGAGAATGAGATTTTCAAATAATTGTTCAAAATACTATTTTTTTCAAAAGCAAAGTGTACAGGATCCAGGGTTCTTTTTTAATTATTTTTCAGACAATTTAGTAATATGAATAATACTTTTTTTGAGCTTCTCAGGGAATTCTCAGCTACTTGAATACAATTTACCTGTTCTTCAGGGTCATCATACTCAACCACACGAACGATTTCTCCAGCTTCAAAAGACAGCTCATCAACATCCTCTTTTTGGTAGCGATACGTTGCTCTCACTCGATACAAAACGCCTACGAAAACAAACGCACATCACATTGAACACTTTTTTTTCAAACACACCCCTCGTCCCCTCCTTCATTAAAAAAAATTGAAATGACCCCATCAGATTTAAAATAGGATTTACAAAAAAACCCACATAATAATAAATAAATCATAAGTAATTTTAGTAATATTAGTCATCATCCGTTGTCCAAAAAACGTCATCATTGAAATCACAACACAAAATACAGCAATCACACAAAAAGTGTCTCCACTAATTTCGCTGGAAAGAGACGAGTACAAAGAAAAAACCAGAAAAAAGCATGCGTGCGAGCGTGCGTTTGGAACAAAGGTGAAAATACATCATTTAAAATTAAATTAAATGACAAGCACAAACCAAAAAAAATGAGTTACTGCACATACTTAGGTATTATGTATATGTCACTGAAAACTTGTTACGATTACGAAATGTGCTATGAAATAACTAATCTGTGATATTTTATCGGTTTAATCTTTAGCCTCTTTCAATGGTAGTTCAAATATTTCAGCAACAGCTCTTGGAAAACGTTTGTTGACCCAGTAGTAGAAGTTGAAGGTGTGTGTGTGTCTTCTTACCCGGTTCCTCATCGGACGCTGATGTAGGTACTGGATGATCATTTTCAGGGGATTCCATCCGTCCATTCATCCCCACTCTATTCTTTGACGTGCTCAAAATACCATGCAAAGGTTTTGTTGGCTCAAGACCCGATACGTCTACACCTTTCACATTATCATTAACATTGTTATTATTTTCATCATTGTTTGATTCTGCCTTTTTATTATTGTTAACATCCTCTTGTTGATCCTTCTTCTCATCGGAAGACTTATTAATGCCATTCATTTTCTCTGACTGATTTTTCCCAATCTCATCGCTAACATTATTCTCAACAAGGACTTTGTTTTTAGTGCTTTCTTTGTCCACCACGAGTTCAACATCTTCAAGTTTTCTCATTGTCAAGCTGTCGCTGTCATGTTCTGATTGTTGTGTCTCTATAGCCCTAGTTTTCATGTCCGTGTCAGTAGTAGTGTCCAGTGAGTCGGAAGCTTGTGTACCTAACCGGTCAGTAAGTTTTATAAATACGCTTGTTTTGGTAACCTTAATTTAAGTATCTTGATGATATATAGCAGAGAGACAGAAGAGAAGAGCAAAAAAAGTTATGGAAAGTGTTGATGTGGTGAATGTGCAGGGAAAGTAATTTAAAGCAGTATAAAGGCAAATTATATTTAAAAGATGTTGAATGAAAAGGAAAATTATTATTTTTTGTTGCTTTGTACAATATGTTGAATATGTAATGCTTGTATAGGGAGTAAATATATGTGTATATGCAAGTAATAAAAAATGTACCTGGCTCTTCTTTCTCCGTGGATGAAGGTGTAGTTGCCTTATTATCTCCATCATCATTGTTCTTCTCATTTGTTCCATTTACAGAGGGATTGGGAGTGGCTACTTTGGGGTTATCTTTACTAGCGTCAACATCATTAGCAGCTGGAGTGTTGGAGGAATCGGACAAAGCAGGGGGAGCTGAAGGTGTGGTTACAGGGTTAGCCGAATCTGCGTTCTTTTGATTAGCTGCGGCAACAGTATCTACTCCATTTATGGGTGGTTGAGCTGCATGTAAGATGGGAGAAGGTGGTGATGATGGTTTAGGGGATTGCGTTACAGAATTAATTGCGTCAATATTATTGCCACTACCATTAATGTTGTGATCAACTACTAACAACTCAGTTGTTACGTCAGTAGTTGGTAATGTTGTGGGTTGTGATCGTGGTGGTGGTTGTGCTAAGTTAATAATATTATTTGCGTCAGTGTCATTACCCTTTTCCGATTTTGTCTCCGTGTTAGTATCTGGTTTAATAGAGCCATTGGATTTAGGAATGCCATTCGAGTTTATGCTGCCATTCTCCTCCAGGGATAACTTTGGCACAGGTGAAGTAGGTGTTACTGGGGTGGATGCATTTGAACTTGTTTTACTAACAGGTGACACACTTCCATTCTTCACTACTGGTCCAAATCCATCATCATACAGAAAAACCGGAAACCAAAATCATGCAGATTGTTAGTTTTGTCACTCCTCAAAAATATTACAATATCTTATCAATTAAGACACAAAAATTATTTGAATTAAAATTATAGATTAAAAAAATTGTACATTTCATATACCATGTCAAGATATTCAGTTGATTGTCATTTTGTTAAGTTGTATAGGTATGTATACATTATTCGATAAAGAGTAGTTCTAATGTTAACCATTTAAAAATATATATTTATGGGTATACTACATAAATTGGTAAAAAGGAATATAGAGGGAAAGTAATACAATGTTCGTTTATTTTGAAGCAGAAGCCAATCCTGGTAGAAGTCCAAATATAAAAAAGGCTATAAAAACTAGTATTCTATTCTATAACTATGTATTTAATACTATTTTTCGTGTGTGAACTGAATGCATATATGTATAAGTATAGTACTACATGAATGAGTTTTCTGTGACATGTTAGGAAAACATCTTTAAGAAAAAATACATGTCATTTTGGCGTAGTTTGTCGCATGGCATGTCGCTTATTGAAATAGACTGTGTAATAAGTTTTAATGTTCAAAAGTAGTAGGAAGTTGAATGGACTCTTGCCGGTTGTCTCCCAAATACAAATAATACGTATAATTTCTTAAGTATATAGTTTTTTTTTTGCATCCTTTCAACTCATGTCTGAGAATACAGACAGATCTGTTACATATATTATTACATTAAAGTACTCATTTTATTTCAAATTTCAAACTTATCACGGTTGTCGAACTACTTAAAAGTTGGCTACAAGCGCCGAAAATGACCAGCCACAGTTTTAAGTGTGACAAAAAACTAAACCAAGTTGTAATCGTAATCATGCTACTTTTAAGAGATTACTTGGTTTCCCAATTTTAAAAATTATAGAGTAAGGGAGCAACATTACGACAGCATTGTCACATCTACTATATAGCTGTTAGCCTGTTGTGTAATAAATTGTAGTTTTGTGTCTCACGCAATACCATACAATGGCAGATCTATACGCAATGGCAATACGCACCAGTTAACACTACGTTTTGTCTTCATTTACCGTATTAAAAAGTCATGAAGGTGACATGTAAAAGTCGATGCATTTGTTAAATACATCACTACTACTCTATTGTCTGATTCTGATGAGCTGCGTCAACTATGTTATGCTACAAACTATTAAACGAACTGTAGGTATGTACGTATCAATTATGTCAATCATGTACGAATGAAACTTTAAAAAAGTATGGAAATTACAAATAAGAAAAACAAACATTTAGATTTTAAAATCTTTAAAAAAACGAAAAACAAACAGTTAAACTTCAAATAAAAAGAAAACCAGATAAAAATCATGCAGAGCTAGAGCTAGGATATTGACCATCATCATCATCATCATTACCATCTTTCGGCGAGTCCGAAGTGTTGTTGAGTACTGCATTGGAAGGCACTTTGAAGTTCATTGTTCCCTTTCCTGCTTCCTTGGCCAATTTCTCGACAATACTTTCCAGCTCGGTAAATACCTACAAAGTATCAAAAAACATATTCATTCATAAACCATTATTGAAAAGCCCACAATGGGTAATAGTAATTACTAAATGTACAAAATCCTAAATTTTCATCCAGGACATGGACACCCTATGGATCTTAACTTAACATGATGTCTAATTGTATGTTTGTAGGTTGATGTCTAGTCTATTTATAAGCAGAGCAGTGGTTCATTATGACAATCATTATAGTAGATTATATGATAAATGATGATGTCGTAGAGTGCGATATGAAGTAACTTTGGTTGCTTTTACTTTAACCTTTTGTTATTCCATCCTGATCGCCAAAATGAAAAGTCATCATCATGATGTGTGTGGGCATATTAAAAGGGAAGGTGTACACAATATCAACAATACATGCAACATTTTTGAAAAAACAGTTTCATTTCCCTGCACGAAAACAATAATTCATGTAGAGATTCAATCCACCCTTCTAAAAATTCCTCACTCTTAAGAAGGAAGTCAAAAAAGAACAAAACGCCCACCGCCTCACAACACAAAATTACATGATGATATTGTCCATAGAATAGTAGAATAGAATATACACGCTTATTTCAAATTCAAGCAAGAAAAACGAGGAGCATGTACATTGCATTATTATACAACATTGGTGGTGGTGGTATGGTATGGTGGTAAATGTGGTAGTAAGTTATGTTGGCGATCTCAACATTTTTTTTTATTCTATACGGCACACGTACAGCAGCAGTAACAAACGCGCGTTCTTCATTCTTGTAGTAGTTAAAAATTCATGAGGGATATTTATTTTTAACCTTGAGATTTTAACCTCAAAATAATTCACATCACAATGCGCTTCATTTATAAAAACATTTATCATTCATGCATAAACAGTATTATTAAAGAAGTTCAAAAGTACTATCCATATTTTTTTGCATGCTTCGCGTCGTCGTTGTATGTACCACACTACAATAAAACTATGATGCTTATAAATAATCCTTCTTGTTTGTTCCATGTTACATACCTAATATGAATTCTAAGTTTAAAAGGTGAATCTCTGTTATTATTAAGGTTTAAAGTAAAGACGAAAAAAAATCACGAACAAAATAACTCTCGTTAATTTAAAATCCAGTACAATGGAAAGTAGTAGGATTCATAATCTATCCTGTTTCACAAGCAAATGCTTTTTGTCTTGAAACAGAATAAATTTAAATGATAGCATTAAACAAAACAACAACCTACATGATGCGAATTTGTAGGATTCAAACTTGTCATTTTACAAAGTTTGCATATATACTATTCTGACGACTCAACTGTAGGTTTGTTTGTACGTGGTCTGGTCTATGAAGTAAATATTTAACTGAAATGCAATTTCTAGAGTGGGATGATGATTCATCTGTACAAATGATTTAAAAAAATGAGAGTGTTACTTTGTATATGATACGCAGTAGCTGCACTGATGAGACTCTACTTTTTCCCATGATAAAACAATTATTGTTTGTCTTCCTGAATATCCTGCATGATTATTTTTTCCCATATTATACCGGCTAGCAGGCTACTTACTTATACCTTCTTATGGTCAGAACCACTTTTAGTCACGTAGAGAATATTTTTTATTATTTATTTAAAATGCAATCACTTGGTAAATTCTGCACATTAAAAAATCACTAAGACCATTTTCTGCGCTGGGACATGTGTGTTTCGTTCGAGAGAAAGGGAGCTGGCCGTGTGCTGATGATACGCAGAAAGAAATACATTTTAGTTTTTTTTTGTTCATCAAATCCAACTTGCTTGGTTGACGTATTAGGAAATACAATACATATTTATTGAGTCAGTAAAGCAAACGCAATATTTTTTACCTGAATAAATGCATGAACTACTGAACTACCACCATTGTCCCATCGCATCTAGTTTCACTTATGCTTGTTTTGAAAGTAGGTATATTTTAAGAGAAATTAAAATTCTAACAAGGACATAAGGTATGGTTTTCTTTAGAGACGAACATGGTTGGGTGCTGTATTCCATAAACGAATTCAGCAACTTTAAAAATGTGTTACTTTTAACTGACCGACCACCATTCCCAAACCCACAGAGTGTGTCTTGTCATTATGAAATCTCATCTTCCTGGTTATGCTTATTTTACTGCCAATGGGCTGTTAGTTAATGTCATCTCTGGCCAGTATAAATCAATTATCGTTTACATGCTAATTACCACATATGAGATATTGCACAAATGAATGGTAAAATATTGTGGCCATGTTAAGATTAAAGTATCGCATGAATGGTTGATAGGTTTTATCTTTTTAAGGCTGAAATTAAATCTTGCGTTGGATAGAACGGAGCTGAAATTGCAAAAAAATCGTGTGTGTAACCATTCATGTATATTTTATGAGAAGCCAAAGTTATTATATAACACCCGCGTGTATGTACTGCGTCACTTTTTCCTTTCATTTTCAATCATAAAAACATTCAATCTATTAAGCAATACAATAGCAAATGCAAAGATAAATCACATCATGTGACGCATGGAAGATGAATTTAAATGGGTATCTTTTCATTTTATTGATGTTCCAAATATAGTAACTTTTTGTCCTGGACGAAGTGTTAAGTGTGTCATACTCATACTCTAATAAACACACTGCGTAGTCAAAAGTTTATCGTTTAGAAAAATATATATTACCTTTGAAGATTCCGAGTGGAAAATGTGCTCTGATGCGAAAAGTGTACTCATTGCGCTGACCAAAAATACGATCCTTGAGTTAAACAAAGCTGGTAGTTCTTCATGTAATTCCGAATTTAATACCTAAGAAAAATGAAAGTAAAAGGGTCAAATGACGTGTGTCGTAATGTCATCAAATTTAATTTAATCAAGCGCATAATGTTTGTGGTTATCTTTCATTAATTTAATTTCTTTGAGAAAATTAACTTTATTGCGAACGAATCACGACGTGTTTTTATTCCATGTGAGCTCACAACTCGCAACATGAGACGCGCTTTCTACACTCACGCACAATTTGTGGGTGATAAAGTAATTCAATATTGAAAACTAATAAAAACGTATTTCTACCATAATGAATAACGTTTAAATGTCAACTGAATTACTTTAGTCGTGTATCTATTTGGTATAATTCTTATGTATATCAACATTTTAAGCTTTAAAAAAACTTACATCGTAAGTACGTTTGGCTGCTTCAAGAGACTCACGCTGTCTTGCCAGTTTTGTCTCCGCTCGACGTGGATTAGATTGCATGGCTTGCAAGGCGTGTCGTTCACCATCAAAATCAACCAACTTCCTTCCTCTCTTCTCAATCTTCTTGCGCATCTCAGGGAATTGGCCCTATCCAAAAGAACAAATGAACAATGAGCACACAGATTTTTTTGTGTTCTCCTTTCAGTTCAGTGTCTGTATACATAA
>JAQFZH010001597.1:0-20340 GCA_034695485.1 Entomobrya nivalis
GTGTACCAAGTTTGGTGTCAATCGGCCAAGTAGTTTTTGAGAAATCGTGATGACAGACAGACAGACAGACAGACAGACAGACAGACAGGATAGTAATCTCATTAACTACCTAGCTACGCAAATCGGTAGTTAATAAATAGCATCTCTCTTTTGTTGTTTTTGTATAAAAGTAATCTTAATGTGAATCCTGTTTTCATCACTGCTGTAAATTGCTATTTTAAGCTTAAATGGCATTAATTTAATCTGATGATCGATTTATCTTTAGTTACATGTTTTATATCATAATTGGGTGAATCATTGGTCTATGACACATTTGGGTTAAGAGTTTGGGTGGTTAGTTGTTAAATAAGAAAGGTAATTCGTCTTTCATCTTTCTTCATGCTACCATACTTCATCAGTTGTGGTCCAAGAGTTGGATCCAACTCCCTGAAAAGTCGCCATACTTAAAGAATGTAACGCTAAGAATTTTTTCTGTGCCATAATTCATTAACCCTCCCATCCCATGAGTCTCATGCCAGGCTTTTTTTCGAATGTGATACCCCTGCCAGCTGTTATCATCTCATCATGTCACGATGACCTCTGACCTCCCAAAAACCTTTCCAGGCTTTCACCACGATTAAAAATATTTCTAGCACCATCTATTTTCTGTTACTCAACATTTATTTTGAAATCACTAACTTTAAATCAGGGGAGTTGGATCCAACTCCTAAGCCCCAACTGTTTATATTGAAATGGAATGATCATATGGTCAATGGATTGAATGAATTAACTGCTAAATTAACCTATCTTAACTATTTGCATAATAAAATACGCAACTCTGCCGTAGAAATCAAGATGTAAAAAAAGAAAGTTTACTTACCACACTCACTACCCAAGAAGTAAAAACTGAAGACGTCTTGTTTACTACTGCGTAGCGACTCAACAGCCGTTTTTTTGGCAATTTGTCAACAGTTATAATCAACAACAATGAACCAGTGTTTATAACTAAGCACTAGTTGTTGTAAAACAGTACAAACTTTATACAATAAGTAATCAGTTTAGGAAATTTAAATTTTCACAAGCTTTCTCAAAACAAATGATCAGTTGGGAAAATGAAAATATGAAAGAAGGACAGTTTTTCTTCAGTTCAATTCTCACGCAACGAAGTATTTTTAAAAAATGCCGCGGATGAATGTCGAAGCAACTCGTTTTTAACAATGCCCATCATCAACCCATCTAAGGACCAAATACCACGTAATGTACTTTACCCTTGTACCCTATCATCACATCACATGACGATGAATGAGAGTACTAAACTGAGTATTTATACTAAATGTAACGTCCGTGGAGTGGAGTTCCCCCCGTCGTCGTACATTGCACTATGCGCCATTATTGCATGTAATGAAATTAATGCTCTGCCAAAAAACTAAATAGATATTAACTATATCCTATAATTTTTTAGCTTTCTTCACTTTTTTGCTTTCCTTTTTAGTCAAACAAAAAGGGTTATAAGGCAAAAATAACTATTCGGATAATTGGATTATTATAAGCACAAAAAAGCACAACGTACTCCTCGGCTCTCGGCTCACACATGTATCATGTACAGCTATTTATGTATTTTTACTACCAAA
Source organism: Entomobrya nivalis (assembly GCA_034695485.1). Taxonomy (NCBI): domain Eukaryota; kingdom Metazoa; phylum Arthropoda; class Collembola; order Entomobryomorpha; family Entomobryidae; genus Entomobrya; species Entomobrya nivalis. Next base: position 1,611 of record JAQFZH010001597.1, read on the forward strand.
AGCCAACAACGTTACATTAGCCAAACGCATGCTTTGTCGGCCATAAACAGTTCTCTGTTGCCTTGTTCTGCTGTTTCATAGTCAGCCCAGCTAATTCAACAATTAAGAAAAAAACAAAGGAAATATTTTGTGTTGCGCAGTGATTATGTTTATGACTTGACTTGTATGAAGAAAAATAATACTGGGGAAAAAATCACTGTACAATTTGATACCTTAAGTTGAAAGTATTTATTTGAAACTGGCTGAAAATAATAATATTTCCTTATTCGCTTCTATTCTTAGTTTTTTTGTAGAGACGTAAATAGTTATTGTTCTTCTTCAAATTTTAACGACTTCATGTTTGAATTCATCTCTCTCCTTTTCCTACTCCAATCCAATCATCATCACGCCTGCGCTGCGCCTCTATACCAAAGCGCTACACATTACATTCCTCAATTCTTAAACTTCTCACCTTTTTTTTGCTCCGTCCACTGACTGCCCTGCCAAAATAATTAAATAGCTACCGACGAGAGCCAAGTCAAGTCAAGTCAACAACATCACCGAACAATTATCATCACTGACCAAAAAGTGGAGAGCAAGAGGCAAGCACAAAAACTTAAATGGTGATAATCGGATAATTCGCATCCGTTTCGGTGAAGAAAAACACGACAACGACTTGACTTTATATTTTTGTACATATCCAAATCCAACATCCTTTGAGCGAGCGGCGGGGCAGGATATTTTTTTTATAACTTTCAAAGCGAAATGATTTTTTAACACGTTCAACTTTACAACAATAATAAAATCACACCTTTGGCACCTTAAGTGAAAGGATACGGATGGATAGTTCATAAAATACTTCAACTTTTACACACGCAATTTTTTGCAGAGAGTTGGGTGCTGGGAGAGTTGGGAGGAGAGGTGCGTGTGGTTATGGCATTTTGGATGGATGCATAATAATATATATCCGTCTGTCATCGCGCTTTGTTTTTTTATGACTTTATGAACATTCTTTTTTTAAATTTTAAGTATCGATTTTATGTACACAGGCCATTTTTTATTAGTGAACCTTTATGCTCTGTCGAATGCGAACTATGAGAACTTGATACTGAATTTGCTTGCGCGTCGTAGTCGTCGTCAAGAGTCAAGATGAAAGGAGGCGCCTGGTCCATGTCCATGTTATGCACGGAACATGTACCAATTATGTTAGTTTTAATGACATCTTTTTTTACCCGTTGTCGTCGTACTAAAAATAATTATGCTTTGGAGCTAACAAGTCACAAAATGTTCTTAGTTAAATAAGCTTTTAAAGAAAGGAAGAAGAATTGACCGAACATCTTTACAAGTTTTTTTACAAGCAAGGCCAAGGAAGGCAAAGGTGGGATACTTGTACTGTTGTACTTTATTGCAAAAAGGGGTAACCAGTGACTTTAATTATAGGTTTAATTTGAACTTAAGCACGGTACGATAATCGGTTCTGTATTTTTTTGAATTCTTTTATGGGAAATATGTACAGGAAAAAGGAGTAGCAAAGTTGTATCTTTCTGTTTTAGTACTTGAAAGTCACGTCGTTAATAATATGAAACTGTGATTTTGCTATTTATGTACCATTGGAGAATTTATCCTTACAGATTCACATTCACACTTTACATTCTAGGAAACAAAGGACGAAAATAAGAAAGTTGCATGTTGATGCTGATATTATGATAAATCGCTATGGAAAATTCGCTTTGATGGATTGTAGTGTAGCTGTACCGAAATTTTTGTATTCAGTTTGTAAACGGGTTCAGGTTCAATTTTGATTCTGAAGATTTTTTATCAATGTCACCGACAATTCAGATAATTGAGATAATTAGCTGAGTTTTAAGTTTTTAGCCTTCATTTTAATTTCAACCATACATACAAGTATATATGTTTAACGAGTCTAATAAAAATCAAGTTTATTTTGTAAAATGTCTACGTGATTTTTAAAATGCATGCAATTATTCTGTTTTTAGTTTTAATGAAGATGATTCCTATTTATTTTGAACAATATAAAATGTAAAAAGAATCTTTAAAAGCATAAAATATTCCCTTTTCCTTGGCGTTAGTTTTTCTAGCTTTCCTTGATTTCGCTGAAAACATAGGAATAGAATAGAAACACACTTTGGATTGCGTATTTAGCCTTACATAAATCATAAATCATTATTAAAGTAAGAAATACCACTTTTACGATTAGTTGAATGCACATTTATAATTGTAGAATAGAAACAACTAAAATCATACACACACGGGTACACGGTAGATAAAAATCTTCTAGTCCTTTTCCAGTGGTTTTCTTGGATGGTTGTTAGTACAGTCCATTGAAATATCCATAGAATTGTCAACTGGGATCTTCATCTATTAATACCATTAATCATCGTCAATTAGACGAAGAGTACAAAAATATTTTGTCAAAATCAGATAAAAATAATATTTTCATTTTTAAATGCACATCACATACAACATACAGTTACAGTCTGCTAGTTACTTTTTTCTGGAGAATTTTTGTTTACAATTCTGAATTTAGTAAAAACAAAAGCTTATGTTATGATTAGTGTTTGACGATCGATGTGCATACTGATTACAGATATAATCTAATCCATTAGTAGTGTCAGTCGACTAAAAATGCACGGCTAAAAATAAAGTCGAAATAGCACTTATTTATGTGACAAAAAGACAACTTGTTTCTGACACAGCTAAGTGGACAGTAGAACAAAGAACAGGACATGCATTGCAGAGGTATGTATGTATTATGTATTGTGCAATATTGTGCATACATAAAACGCTCTTTTCTTTTGTATCGCTGAAAAGAAGCATTTCTTATCATCCATTAACTAACGTCATTGCTTAATTACTTGTCATCTTCATAAAGTCGTCTTTAGTAGAAGTTTAAGGTCAGCATGTCCCTGTATAAGCGAAGGTCAATATTTGGATATCTTGAAAGATCATGAATCGCAGTTGTGATTCGAGAGTAAAGTGCCATATAAAATGTCACAGTTACAAAATTAGGAATAATTGTAATGCATTAATTTCTACATAACATAAAATAAGATGCATATTCACAATATCGAAATTCTCATCATTGATCATTACAATTACAATTGCTTCAACCTATAGAAATAAGTTTGATGATTTCAAAAACTTATAATCCGAATCTCGAGCTATATAATTAGCCTATACATATAGTATTCAATATGTACTCTAGTGGAGTTGTAGAGCTACTGAAGTGTGGTGCCGTTGCCGTTAAACCTTATTGTCAAAAATAAATGTAGATTTATTATACTGATGCTTAAGCTTAAACCCATGTGAACAGTGAACATCAACCGTTGTGACAATGCAATGCTTGCATGTGTCACTCTTTATGATTCACTCAATAAAATGCCATTTCTGAAACGATAAAGTGTTCATTGAAACACGCCAAATACAAACCAGTGCAGTATAATCGTTAGTATAATCGTGCGTTTTTGGATGTTGGAATAGTAGGCTGTTCAGTTGTCTGTGTCTGCTGCAGTTTTAGCTAAAATGGAATCCTCCTCAAACCCATCTACTGTCTACTTAGCTTTAAAAAAATACTACTCATGTCATGTATCATGTCGTATGAATTTACACTTTCACACTTCTTCATTCTTGAACAAACAAGCAAACGGGGAAAAAAATGCATACTTATGAATGGAACGTGGATCATGTTATAAAGATAGAATATCTATTCTGTTGCATTGTTATTTTTTTAAATGAGCAGGCAGCATTGTTTAAGAGCATCAAAATTAAAAGTTTACTATTCCATTTTAGGTTCGTCCACCCTATTATTTTTAAGCAGACAGACTAGCAGACGCAGACGTTCAAAATCGTTGTCAATTTGACCTGCCCTGTCTACTCATCATACTTACAACTTGGTCCAATTCATCCACAGTTGACACTAAAGTCAAAGTGACAGTATTATTCCAGCGAATTCCAACAACAAATATGCACGCATATTTAATACTACCAAATTTTCTACCTGGCAAAATAAATTTACTTTTTACAGTTTTTACTGAGCATAGCGAAAACACTCTCAAAGAAAGCCGCCGTTCATCTTCATCTTTACTCTTGACCTAACTTTGTAGTTGATATTGAACCCAAAAGCATCGAACAAACCTCCTTGTCTGAAAAACACAAGAAGCAGACTTATACACAGCATGGTCATTAAATGTTCATTTAAAAAATATTCTTTCATTAAACATTAAACTGCCAGTTAAAATTAAATGATACACATACATTTTGAATGCAATAAAATTACGCATTACTTTGCATGCAACTAGCTTTGTTCTCTATAAAAAGGCGTATATAGGTATGTAGAATGTATGTTGGTGTAATACCGGTCGGTATGTTATGTTTTATGTTACTGACGCTTAAGTGTACGCTTCAACATGGCATAGAGAATCAATTCTATGTGTTTGTGTAAACAGATCAGACGCGCGCCGTCTTTTTATCTTTTTTTATCTCCATCTCTCCTAATACAATTCTCTGTTGTTGAACAGAACAGACGATTTTAGGTCCAGTCCAGTCCATCAACGTACAAAACTAAAACCAACTTTTTTATACATAGCTTTGGGTGCTACTTAGTTTTTTATGTCATGTTTTTTACATGGACAGCCAACAATAAAGCACATCAGGTCTAAAATGATCTTGCATTATTTTTTTGTAGCATGTTCGTTGATTGATCCACTCTAAAACATTTCCTGTCTTCTCCTGTTTCCTAGTTCTTCCCCTCACATTACTAAAGTTAACGTCAAAGTTTGTACACGTCGTCGAAACAAGTTCAAAAGTTTGGCTTTTTAGTTCACTAGATATTGTTAGACAGAGTCAGTCGATCTGTTCTGTTGTCATTTTTCGGAATTTAATATTTTTTGGCATCTGGTTTACACTGGGTTTTTGGAACTGCTAATAATTGCAACAGGTAATTTTTAATTATAACTATTCATTTATTGACATTTAGTTTTAAAATATCGGATGGGTTTGTAGGGGTGGTGAGTGTTGACATGACAGCGGTTTAAATGTCAAGCTAGCAGTTTTGTTTGAATATATGTTGAATGTTGTAATGTTGTTTATAATTACCAAAATTAATTAGGTTCCATTTGAATTATTTCGGTGAACGACTCTTCATCGCCTGCCACCTGTTTTTTTGTGCTGTCACCTTCGGATTAGATAAGATCAGTCGTGTCTTCAAAGCTGTGTCGTTGCAAGAGTTCCCAAAATGTCTGGATCAAAGTTAAGGAACCGGTTAACCGGTAATCAGCACGTTCGAGCTCCAACCAACACTCTGGATCAACAAATCCTTAGTCTGAATGAACGCATTTTAAATGAGGTCTTCAATCTGTACATGGAAAAAGAAGTTGGTAAGTATATAATTTTATAAAGTTAAATGTGTATTATCAGTTACAAGAAGAAAGCAAACAGCAAATAGTTGATAAGCGTTAGTTTGTAAAATTAGTCAAGGTAACACAGATCTGAGCTCCTCCCCTTTTATGTTATTACATTACATACCATTTAGAAGGAAGCTTATTTGTAAGTTCACTGAAAACTTAGACTTAATAAATATTATTGACAACCCATTATTTATATGTAGTTAAACATGTATTGCACTTAATGAAAGGGAAAGGACCTCACAGAAACCCAATGCGCAGTGTGCATTGCACACCCTTTTTTAGACCATTTTAAGTTGTACTATTATAAAAAGTAATACTTTATTGTTGTGCAACAGCTTAGACTCTTGGAGATAGATTATTAGTATGAGTATGAGACATTTGTAAAGTTACCCTAAAACTGTTTTCTCCCCCAAACGTCATGTATTTAGGTCAAGTTGGGTTTTTATTACTGTAATTCTCACTTGTCGACTTGCTTTTGAAGTTGTGAGGGATGGAAAAGGGTGAAAGAGCAGCAGCAGCTAGAACTTATATTTCATACTACCGATGTACAGATCCTTTCATGTCTGATTTTAATGCGGATATCTGGAATCCAGATTCTGGATCTGCAGATGGAGTATGAAATAGTATTTAAAATGGGATAAAAAACAAATAAACGAAAGGAAAAATCAAATTTTTGTAATTATTAACTATCATGACATGCTTTTATTGTGTACAAACTCTTGAGTTTAGAAATATACCTGTTGTCATGTTGTATTGCCAACAAAGGACATAACATACCACATGAGCATGCTATCATCAACATTTATCAGCTAGATGGAAGAGTAGTACGAGTGTGAATTTAGTTTAACGCGTAGATAATGGAAGAATTATTGTTAGCTTATACACCTGACATCATGCAATCCTGTATTCACATTTAACATCACTACTAACACGCAGATGTGCAAGCACATTTTGCCAAACGATATATAATATTTAGTTGGAATTGATTCACATCTAGTCTATAGTGTATATATTAGTCTTTGAATTTGATCTTTATTCAAGAGTCCAATACAAAATGTTCTGTTGTTTTAGTCCTAGTCTTAATTTTTTCAATTCAGCAATTATTTGGGAGTTTTACCCAAAAATTACATATCAAGGAAAGGGAGCAGTCAACACGCACCTAGTAAAACGTGTAATATTGAATAGGTGTATAGATATTCAGATTGATGCAGATGTACAATGTATTACCTATGACTCATACTTCTGTTTTGCCACTGATAAACTTCCCTTGATCGTGCTTATCAATTATCTGAAAAACGTTTGCAATTTTCAATGCTAATAAATGCATTTGCTATCAAGTAACCGTAGCTTTGCTCGAGCTCGAAAGAATAACGCGATAACATGTATGCATTTAAACAATGTTGAATTTTGAAGAAAACAAATTCAGATTGTTGATTCTTGCAAGTTTTTATGGATGATTTATGATTAATTGTTGAGCAGTTAAATCATTGCGCATTACTTACCGTCTGTTTTTTTTTTCAAATTTAGGTCTTTGTGAACTTGGAAAATTGCTTGGTATCGATGTACGGATGCCTAGAAGGAAGATAACTGTATTGCTTCTTGGTAACCATTCTGCTGGAAAGTCGAGCTTCATCAATTGGTAAGTTTACTAAAAGCTGAAATTATGCTGCTATAATTTAAATCTCACAAAAATACAAAACAACTTACAGTTTTTAGTATGTCGGTTTTTTAAAGTAGAGATGAAAAACAGACAGATATAATTCCCTGAAAACCTGCAAAAACATGGATTAATTTTTTGAATTTCTAATTTGCTAATTGTACTCTGTTTTGCTTAAATATTAAAGGTACATTGAAGAAACTATTTTGAAGACTGGGGTTGCCATTGAAACTCAAGGATACTTCTTTGTCGTTAGTGGAAAGAAGCGTGATACATTGAAGGTGAGTCACTCAGCACAGAAAAAAAAAAGTTTTTCCTATTTTTGTATTTTTATGATGAGAATTGTGATTTATACTATATCGCCTTACATGTTTAATAATCCGCTTTTTTTAATCCTTAAATTAAATTTATATACATGCGTAATATTACCTTTAAAAAATTACTTACGATTTTTTAGGGGAAAGCGACGCTGGAGCTATATCCCCATTTGCGGCAACTGCAGAACTATTCAGGTAACATGTCCACTCGTTTTTAATTTTCTGCTTTCAGCTTTGCTTCTTCTTCTTTCATTGCTCGTTCGTTTAATTTGTTGAATAAACCCTCACAAGTATAGCCCTTTAATGGGCAGCTTGCCACTTTAATACAAATGCAAAGTGCCCTATAAAGAACTGCACCGTGAGGTTTTTTTTTTAATTTCTTGAACGGCATGAAGAAAAATATTCCTTTAGGGTAGTCTGCTTTGCTGTGCTCCACAAGAGGTACTCCTTGATGAGGACACTGCTAAAGAGATTGTAAATTTAGTTATGTGTGAACAGACTGAAGTGTAATGTGCTACTGACTCTTTCTCCATAATGATTCGTGACAAATGGCAGAATAGTTATGTCAGCACTGATATTGATACTGTCTCGGCATTTTTACTGATTGTGTGGGCTTTGGTCAGGACGATTTTCTTATTGTCAATGTGGTAGCCAAGCGCAGTTACAAACTCATTGTAATCAACATGAGTATATTTTCTCTTGTTTTTTTGGCTTAGACATTCCTCACAGTGACAGTGCACTTGGGCTAAAGTAATAAAAAAAGAAGATTAGAGATATCAGTGCAGTGTGTGATGCTCACTCAGAGTCAGACAGAACAAGTGTGGTTCAATTCTCAAAGCTCAATACTTCAAAAATAACAAAAAATTGGGGATATCGTTGTGCGATATGATAATGGCAAAGAATTTTTTGGTGGAATATTGAAGAAAGGAGATTGATGTGCTTCAAGAAGAAGAGCTTGAGACACACTGATGAGTCGTTCCACTCGTGTGGAGTATTTTATAAGGGTCCTGCTAATACTTCCTTTAGGGATGTGGTGATGTGCTTGCTTCTACTTTCTTAATAAGTGTCCATCCATTTCGATAAAAGCAAAACCTCAAAAAAAACATCTGGCATGAATTGATAACAAGGTCTGCCATCGTTAGTAAAATATTTTGTGTGGAACGTTGCGTTGTACACATATTTTTTTTTTATATTCAAGCTCCCTTACTACATTTAATATGAATTTGGTTACATTTTTTTCATACTACATACAACGTACGATACGTGCATATCTGTTCATATAATTCCCACTGAATGTTAGCAATAGCAAAACCATTAAATAATTTGTACGTTTAACCACCACACAGATTTTTCGAGGAATTTTGCTCTTGTGTGTATTCCATGTCGAGAATCGAGAATACATTTATGTATTTGCTGTAATTTTTAATGATTCTAGTTCAAACAAGTTCATGCATTTTTCAATTCGTCAATGGGCATCACGTAGACGTGACAATTTTCCTTTAACCGATTAATGATGAAAAATAATGATTAAAAAATAGTAGTCAAAATGTGGGAAACATCAATATAATTTTTCCCTTCTCTGTTAGCCGTGCGTGTGAAGAGGGAAAATGCATGCTTAGCTTAGCTTACTGCCATAAATTTTCGGCTTCGGTAATGGTTTTTAATAATATTATTTCATGTACCATTGTTCTAATCACTTATTAGTGTGTACTTGGGAGAGTGAGAGTTAGTAAGTCGGCAGAGTTACGGCGTACATGCTCCTTAGGTTTTCATATTAGTTGTTATCAGTAAATAGCAGTTCATCTCTTGACCAGGTTTATGGTTTCACCCAGCTAATTAGTTCGCTTTCAAAGAAACATTGCTGCCAAAAAGAATGATAATCTTTTTACATTTCGTTCTCACCACCCACAAAATGTTCAAATGATGGTCTAATGAGGATAAATGTTAAGAACATTCTTACGGTCACTCTACATCGAATGACGAAAAAAACGAGGCTTTTTCGGTTTTCTCCAAAAAATCCAAACCCCAAAAACCACTGATTTCCTTTCAATTTCAGAACTGATTTTTGTTTTTGCAAATTACGTATTAATGTGACGTTGACGTATATAACTTAATTAGGTTGAAGAGTAAAGTAGTTATTTCAATTTTTCGTTTTCAACTTGTTTTCCTTGTTGAATCAATTTATTTGTTCAATAAAAACAATTCTTGTCCACATCCGGCTTCGTTTAATTTTTTAAGTTGATCGTATGACCGTTCGTAATAATTAACTTCAACTTTTAAGTAATTTGCTGTCAGGGCTTGCATAAGTTAAGAAATAACATGTTTTAATGAGCGTTTTTCTGAGCTATTGATTGTCATTTCTACTTACTATATTGAATTTCAATTCTTGTCTGTAAATCTACGTGTACTTCTATTATCCTGTTTATTAAATGTTGACAATGAATGATCTCCTTCATCCTTAAGTAATGATAATTAAAATGAGGCACTTGGAAGATATTTTTTTGATGCAGTCAGTCAAATGATGACTAATTCATCCAATTGCTATGCACAATCGCTAACCCTGCTTATTCGCGTCATCAAATGCACCAATGTTTTCTGTATACGTTTTATGTACCTTGCTAATAATATTTTTATGTTTTAACTTACAGGTGTGATCGACTACCTAACAACAGAGATAAGCACTTCTCGAGCACGGAAGTTCAACTTGGTTACATTTATTGATACACCTGGATTAGTCGATGGAGATATGCACTACCCCTTTGATGTTAACGAAACTCTGCTTTGGCTTGGTGAGTCATGAGTCATAGTCATCTTCCAACAATCTGTCTAGGTCTCTGCATTTGCATGTGTTTGTTGAATCTCTCTCCTCAATTTCTATACAATGCCGTCTGCAGTCATAAAAATACGTATGTTACGTTTGTTGCATCCTTGGGGCTAGAGCTACTAGCGAGCAAAATACTTTTTGTACTGTAAACTTTCACTTGTTGAGTCCACGCATGGCTATGGTATAAGTGTGTAATGTGATGACGGCAAAATGTATTGCAACAAGAAAAAGGCAAACAAAAAGAAATATGCGTAATGCGTAAGAATGTTGATAAACATTTCGTTTGTTTTTGGTGGTGTGATGCATTACACTATCTGTTTTTTTGGAAGGTTGAATGATATACATTTTTCTTATCGGTAGTACTATGATGATGGGAGGAGGGGGAGATAATATATGAGATCATGCAGATCGATTTGCTATGTTGTATTATCGGCATTCAGAATAATTTTGGGATGCATGGTATCCGTGTGATAACGAAGATGATGAGCATGATGAGTCATTTTTCAGATTACATTGCACTGGCAAAAGAACATGTACAATTGCCAAACGGATCTTTGGAGATAAAGGAATTCATTTCACAGCTTTTATGTTGTTTTTCTTGCAGGGGACATTGCTGACCTCGTGTTTGTCTTTTTTGACCCAATGGGCCAAGCTCTTTGCAAACGAACATTGAACGTTGTTGAGAAAATGTGGGCCAACCATGATGATAAAATGCGACTTTTCTTGGCTAAAGCTGATGAGGCAGGATCGGAGACTGATCGGCAACGGTAATTCTTTTTGTTTTTAATGGTCTTGTAGAGTAAATAGATCGTATTACACGTAGTAATCATCTTACAAAAGACTTTCATCAAATTCAATATTTAACATCAAGTTGTGCTGCTTCTTTAAACATCCTTATCGTAATCAACTTATAACTCTAGTTCCCGTCGCCTTATTGTCTGAGATGCAAACATTTTCCCCTTTCAAGAAACAATGATGATGGTGTACCAGACGAAAGTTTTTGTGTTTCTGGACTACAACTTGTACTATGTTGCATAATATGCATAATTTCATTAAATATTCTCTTTAGTGTGCTGATGCAAATTGTTCAGGAGCTTTGCAAACGGCCTGGACTCAACCGAACTGGATTCGACATGCCAACAATTTATTTGCCAGACGCAACTAGCAAGGTACTAAAAACGTCAAATATTTTTCTTCTTCTTGAAGGAGTGTGAATATTGATCAATGCTAAATTATTCTTTAAAAACTACGTGTGGATTCTTGGGTAGTTCAATGTTCTATTTCTGGGCAGAATTTTTATATGCATAACGGGTTTGGCTTGTCAAGTAAAGCGTTCTTTCCCCTTCTTCAATCTTGATGAAAAAAATATCGTATATATTATGTCTCTTTACTCTTTACCACAAGCAGTAGTACTGCTATCCTCGATGGGGTGACATGAGACTCCTTTAAGTTGACTTATAACTATAACTTTATGCATTATGCATACACGATGTACCTTGATCTTGCTTATTGTCTTAAAAACGTTATAGCTAAACCTGAGACTTGACAAGATATATATTTCTACTATGATAGCATGAAAATGAAACAACCAGAAAATGCGAGATAACAATTATCGAAAGGGCACAGCAAATGCTGATAACAAAGTTTCCAATATTGTTTTTTTTTCTTGCCTGCTTACAGCCTACAAAATGTGCCAATCAAATTGAAGATGTCTGCACAATAGTTGAAAAAACTATCGAGCAGGCTATTCAGAACTCCTTGAACAATCTGGACAATGACACGACTCTTTTCAAAGAAAAGCTTGCTGCTAGACTGAAGGCAGATACAGAAGCGCGAAGCAGGAATTGGTCCAGGAAACTACAAAGTAATGACAATTTATGAGTCAGTAAATGATTTATTGAATTTATAAGGTTTTTGAAGTACACTGTGCTACAAGTGTTTTCGTTTTGACTCTCAATTTGCAGGTTGGTGCTATGGGGGACTTGGGCTTGTCCTTCCGATTTTGCTTTTCCTCAGTTTGATTGTAGCTAACGCCACCCCTCAAGCAATGCGTAAGCATGTCGGTCCTGGTGCTGATATATTGTACACTGTGATGGTAATTAGAAACTCAATTTATTGTTTCTCATGCATCGAATTAAATTATGTTTTATCGAATCATGGGGAAATCAGTTCATGTTCAAGTTATAAATGTTATTATGAGCAATTTAAATAATTCTCTTCAGAAACCTCTTGCTGGACTGTGGCAGATAATTCCAGATGGGTATCATTTACAAGTAGTTACTGCTCTCGTTGTCGTCAGCGGAAGTTTATTGATCACATCAAGACTTTTTGTAAGTGAAGCTGTCTTGGCGAAGCGTGAGCTTAATATCATGAAACGGGGCATGGATTTCGTTGAAAAGGCATCTGAGCGAAAGGTAAAACAATTATAGCATATTTTCTTGGAAACTGAGTGTTATAGAACCCAAGCAGTAAACTAATTGTTTGTTTTGTTGTTTTTGTAAATTTTCAGAAAGTAATGTATTCCGAATATCTTCGCCAGAGCTTGACCGAAGCGGACTACTGCGAATGATTAATATAAGCTTTATAATTTTCTCTAAAAAGGGGTTTACGAAGAGTACAAAAAGTATAAAGTCGTATGTCGGAGTTATAAATCTTATCAATTAATGGGTGTGTGGGTAGATATGTGTTGTATGATGCTTGCGAATGAGGACCAAGGGTGCTTTAACCTATTAACTTTTACATAATTCTTATTGTGAGTTCTTTGTTATCTTTACACTTTTCTGTTTATTTTCAGATCTTGATTTTACTGCTAGTGTAGGTACACAAGTTTTGTACTATTTCATATCATTTCTATTAGTTATCATGTAATTCTAAGTATATTTAAGTGTTCTGGTTTTTAAAAATTGTTTCATTTTATATTAATTGTAATCTCATCGGTTTGTTTCAGATATTATTTGTTTAATACGTTGAAAAATTAAATTACATTCAGATAAGTTTTCATCGTGCTTATTTCAACATTCCAAAAAAATATACGTATATAACGAAAGTTTACCTGGGAATATACAAACAATCTGAAAATATTATTTTTGTGATCTGTAACTAGATTTGGTAGCCGCTGAAATTACAAAAGAGTAAAAGCAGGCTTTGATATTGATATTATAATGAATGAACAGTATTTTACGTAAAACAATTAGTTATAATCTATAGCCAAAAAGAGGTTGTGGTATTCTTTGATAAACTAATAAGTAGCATGAAATTATGGGCATATCAAAAATTTGAGTGGCGAAGTGATGTGCAACTATACATATATTGGTAAGGAGTGTTTTCTACAATTTACGCAGATTGCTATTGAAATACAAAATAAAATATTTTGAAATGTTTTTAATTGTATAAAATATAAATCCTTTTATGAAACATGTTGCTTGTCATGTAAATGTAAATACATACAAAATGATGATGACAAAAATAAAACCGGTTTAACATTCTACATTTAAAATATAGCTCACGTGAATCGTCGTGTGCTCAGTTTATATATTTATTTATTCAATAGTCAACACTTTATGTCTTTTAAAAATAATGAACTCATGTATTAAAATTCATAAATAATAGAAGAATCATTGTCAGTTTTTCATACCTAATAATAACACTTTGAATAATACATGTGCATTGAATGGTTTTTTTTTCAGTTACAGCTCCCACTGGGAATCCTCAGACTAGTAAATGGAAAAATAGCAAACATAACAAAACTTTGTGGGTAGCAATATCCGGTGTACAGTTTCCTGTAATATACATGGTTCATTTTAGTTTAGACTCTTTTTTAACGATGACGAGGACACTTGTTAGAAGAAGAAAAAATCACTTTAAAAAACTTTTAATTTTTTTTTCATTGAATCGTTTTTGAATTTTATACTTAGTTATCATCCTGAGGAATCGATCTTCGATTAGAAAGAAGTGTAATGAATGAAGCAGTACTTGTGACAGACTCACGATGCTGATGCCAACGACTTGAATATGAACTCATCCAGCCGTTGAGAAAATTAAGGAAACCACTGTTAGCCTTTGAGATTGCTTGTTCATCCCTATACTCTGGGCTTTCTATGTCACTAAACTCCGAGCACTCTTGTCTTCCTTGTTCTTCATCATCACCAAACACACCTTGTAACTTGGATTTTGCTGAAAAGTTGCTGCAATTTCCATTTTCTGACTCAATCACGTCCTCATTCTTTGAGTTTTTGTTTATGGTTATCGCTGTATCACTATCACTCCTTAAAACTTTTTGAGATTCTAAAACTTGTTGGTAATCACTTGGTGGTAGTGGTAGCTTATGAGCTAGTTGGTTGAACTGCTGAACATATTCCTGGCAATTATCACTTGCCCTTGGAGCATCAGTCCGGCTGCAGCAAGTGCACCCTGAGATCATTCCTTTCAATAAATTGTTCAGTTCTTCTCGAACTTTTTTGTATCTGCACACGTACACCAAGGGTGAAAGTACAGGGTGAAGGCACGCAATTAGCGTTGGTATGAGATACTTGAACTTTTCAAAAGACCCTTCCGGCAGTCTTTCAGTGCCCCAAGAATTTGAATTCTGTAAAGTAGATTAAATATATAATTATTCAAGCCAAGCAGTAATGACAATTTAGAATTACTATTCGTATTACAATTAACTTACAATTAGAGATGTAACTGCCGAATAAATTTGTACACAGAATAGCGGACCAAAGCACATAACAGGAAGGCCAATCGTAATTAAAGCAACTCTTGCGGCTTTGTTCATATGAGCCTTTCGCTTGATACGCTGGACAAGTTTGAATTTACAGAATACTTGATTTAATCCTTCAATGTTAAATCCAGCTGGAGTTAAAAAAAAAGATTACTTTTAAAAACCGGTCCCCATTCATGCTCATGTATAATGTATTTAATTTTTCTGAAATTTAAATACTTACCTGGCTTTTTTGCATCTCCTGGAAGTATAAATGGACTTTTGTTCTGATAAGCCATTTTAGTTTTTTGTTTGCGCGCTTCCATCCAAATCTTCAGGTACATATAGAACATAGTAACCACGGGTATAATAAAAAATACTGCTGCATGAATTAACTTTAATACTGGCCACCAAACAGCTACTGGTCTGGACTGAAGAGATTCATGTGGATTATTGGGTAACACATCTGAGTTTAAGATTGCCCCAGGATCATCGAACACAACGTTGTCGTCAGCGTCGGTTTGCATGGGCATGGATAGGACTTGCCTTGTCCCTGGATGGCCTGCTGGCCATGGCCGTTGGAGAAAGCTTGAACGACACTGGTTCCCTGAGAGGGCATTCACAAAGTCAGTGGGATCTGCTACCCCAACAACTGCGAAAGCTACACATAAACCAAACAAAAATGTCAACTCAATAACACTTCAATGACAATTGACACTTATGTAATTTTGTAACTCCTAAATACGTGTCTACAACTTACCAATTGAGATAATAAACGAGGTAAGCGACACCAAGAATATCACCGAAGACTGCAATATATCATGATAGTGAAGCGGTGCAACGACAGCTAGATAACGTTCTATAGCTATTTTCAATGGCCCAAGAATCGATAAGTTTGTTGCCATAATAAAGATAAACTTGTGAATGATGAATATCCATTGCTGGATGCAATGATTATCAAACATGTTATCATGTGCTTCAAATCCGTTTCCACCATCCTTTTTTATAAGAGTTTCATCCCCCACAAATATTGGCCGACCATCCTCAGCTTTTTTATCTGTCAATTCCGCATGTAAGCTGGACGAGTACTCCAAAACATACACGAACGATATCGGAACAAAGATGAAGAGTGATATGATATCCACAAGTACAACAAATAATATAAATCTGGAAACGTGACAACAAAAAAAACACAATTTTATTTTTATAAACTTTCAAAACAAATCTAAACTTTAAGAACTAAGGAACCAAAAATTAAACTCACTTATCAGTTTGTCCCCTGACTGCTCTTGAACGAAGGTAAATTAGAGCTGCAGGGCAATTCACAATTAGCCCCAGGACGAAAACCACTCCCAAGAAGACCAACGATCCAAGGAGCAGTATTTCAATGTCGGCCACATCCTGAGGTACTTGCGTCGTTTCCATTCCCGTTACGAATTCTGACCTGACATGTGCCAGAACTCGACGAGATTTTCTTTTTGGATTTTTGCCTTTTAAGTTTTAGTCGTGTAATGCGATTGCCGATGTGTTCAGTAGACCTAGTCCTGGACATCTGCAAGAGGAAAGAATGGGCGCTATTATTTTTCATCATACTTTTTTTCTATCTCTCTCTCTCTCTCTCGCCCTTTCAATCTAACCTATATCGTATTTCATTTTATTTCAATGCGTGAAATGTATTGCCAATATCAGCATCCCATTCCTAATGAATGGAGATCTGGACGAGAAATGTTAGACAGGTCACACAAGTTTGTAATGAAGAGGATGACGATATGATTTAATCTTTGTGTAAAAAATATATGATTAGTTTTAACATGACTGAAACATGTGGAATATGTAGATATTCACTTTGCTCTTGTACTCTCGACTATGTGGCGATGATGATGATGATGATTGATTAGCCAGTTACGTTATGCATTCCGTCGTGCCATCACATGAAATTCAGCATTTTTCCACACAAATTTTACAACGTCCACAAATAGCAAACGCAAACTTTAAATCATATGTCAATCTTTTTTTACAGACGATTTTAATGTGTGTGCATTTTTTCAGAAAATACAAGCGCCTTTAAAAAATACATCTACAATAAATTGTGCGCAAAAAATACAGACACAGCCAAACATTGTACTTGTAACTTTGTAACCTATCATTTATACCTATTATCATGTTACAACTTTGTATAAAAAAACAAAACGTGCAAATTGTTACAAATGTCTATCGTTTAAATACTATCCAACTGCCCTTCTCAATGACCACACACTTTATCTGCAAACCTTGCTTTTTGCACATGTCTTTGCGAAAAAAATCTACGACTTACATAAAAAAATAGCTTATCAAACTGGAAAAATGCGTCAAAATCTCAAATTTTGCAAAGTACAAAATGGCTTGTCTCACTCTCACTATCACACGCCAATGAGGAATGTCTATATAGTTAAGTTTTCTAAAAAAAATGCCTACAAAGCAAATTATTTTCAACAAAGCGTATCCATTACATTTAGAACTGCATCCGTTTTATTTAACTTTTCCTTGATTTTAGTTTTATGTTTTTCCTTTCACCGTTACACCCTCCAGAGAGTTGAGTTTTACTGTGCATTTCAACTTAGGCACATACTTTTATTATTATGTTAATACGCTGATTTACAACGCCTACAACATTATGACAACTTTTATGATGAATACAGGTGGTGACCCTAAGCAAAATAAAAAAACAACATCAAAATGTATTCATTTATATTTTTATAACTCGACTTTTCAATTCAATAGGTCGCGTCGCAAAGATAAAATTGAAGAGAAGAGACTGCCTGTCGTCGTCGAGGGCAAAAACTTTGGGTTTTTTTACTACTACGCATCTTCATGATGACTTGTGGTGGTCCGCTCATGACTTGTGCATGCGCTCACTTTTTTTCCTCTCATTCTCCAAAAAGCTTTAAAACAAACTACATAAATAAATGACAACATGGAATTGTGCCGAATGCATAAATTAACTGATTTCATAACATAAAACGAGGATTTTCAATTACGATTAGATCGTCAACTAATTTTTAAGTTCTTTTTTATGTCCTTTCAATGAATAAATGGATGAGTGTAATGCATAATAATAATAAATGTTAGAATATTGATTTTAAACTCTACGAACAATACAGAGCAATAAGGTACATATGTAACATGTAACATTATAAGAGATTCATCTGCTGCTGTTCTTTTTTTTCAATTTATGGAAAACAAAGCAGAATTTTATAGCGTCAAAAAGGTTTGTTACCGGATGGAATTTCAATGATATTTTGAGTGAGAGAAATGCTAAACAAAATGACGTATTCATTGAAGGTCAGAGATCAGATTAACCTTTTTATATTACACGCAGCTTAGTTCATCTATTTTCCAGACATGAAATTTAATATGTAAACTACGTAGGATTTTTTTTCTAACTAATTTTGATCATGACCAGAAAGTGCAGTTGTTTTTTATTTATTTCGAATGCCTAATCAAAGCGAACTTTTAAATGCAGCTATATAATTTTAAAATAAAGTTGTTTTCCTGTAGTATTAGCTTACACGTGACTATACTAAAGTTTTTATAGAGTTTCTTTGTGCAACAAGGCGGCAAGCGTTTACTTTTATCCTTCAAAACGCGTATTTAAAATGAACACGTAGCAATATATCCTTTTATTGCAGGAAGGAACTGGAAAATTGCAGATATTGGTGAATATACCAATGACCACTACACTGCGCAGCGAGCAATGTCGGTGGCAAACGTGTCATGATCACCAACGTGTACATCGCAGCGGTCATCAAAATGTGGATGATGCAAATAGGAAAACTGTGAAATTCATTT
>JAQFZH010001598.1:0-20337 GCA_034695485.1 Entomobrya nivalis
ACCAAAGTTCCCGACGAGACCAAGCTGCCAAGACACTGGCTGGGAAATGGGGCGGGTGTTCATGGAACTACTACACAAGCTTTATGGGCTCTCCGGGATTTTATGATGAAGGATGCATTAAATTTGCACAAAACTAGTTAAATAAATTATTTAGTTTGATGATGAAGAAAGGAGAGTTGAATTTGTCAATTTTGTTATTGTTCTGCTGTTAATATTTCTGTTTTTCATATTTAATGACTTAAATATATTTAAATGTTGGCCAAAGGTTAAATTAAAAACTTTTGTAAGTAATTTGGAAATACAAGTTTAATGATTCATGTGAGCATTTTTTTTTTGAAGGAAATAATATTCTGTAAAAAAATTGTAAATTTGTTTCCTTTTTTTGTTAAGATTAAAATAATTATATATATATACAAGTAAATAATTTTTTCAAATGAATTAATTAATTAAAATATAAAAACTAATTGGCCATTTTACAAATTCTAAATACCAAATTCCTTGAGTGGATCACCCAACAAAATTTCTGGTCTACCCTCTCCACCTTTAAAATTACCCGTGTCACTATTCACATTCCTCGGATTACCCCAACTTTTAATTAACCAATTCCAAAATCCGCTAAAGGACAAGACAAATGTGTCATCAAATTCTAATTGCATATCTTCATACATTTTCCTCAGTCTTAAATTTTCCCCCTTGGCAAATATTAAGTCATTTTCCAACTTCCTCAGTTTTTCTGAGGCCTCTTGCAGTTTACCAGACGTTTGGTACATTGAACCCGAGTATTTCTGAAGAAAGTCTTCCTTTTGCGATTGACATGTCTTTAGGTCAACCTTAAGTTCTCGAGCTTCTTCATATCTTTGGTGAATTAACGACTCCCGAAGGCTATTATGATCTTGTCGAATATTCTCACTGAGTTGCATCTGAGCAAGAAATTTTTCATTTTGAAGTTTTCCATTCAAATAATAAGTAGCAAATGCAAGGAGGAAACTTGCCAATGCGGTGAATATCAGGTAGCGTAAATACTTGTTAAACGTTTCTGGGTCAATATTACGTTTTGCTACATTTCGAATGGTTCCGGACCTTTTCCAAAACTATAAAAAAAATTCTACGTTTTCATTTGTTTTCAAGGTTTAAGTACGTAATAATTAAGTATTTAGTTTACCTGACGTGATGTAGGCCTGGAATGGTTAGAACGCCATCACATTTCGTTTTCACAGACACTTTATCCGAAGTTAAATGTTCTATAAGCTTATCGGTCAAATTACACTCGGATAATTTTTCAGCTTGTAGTTTCTCCGCTTCTGTGACGAGATTCTGGAGCAGTTCATTTTGCTGGGAAATAGCTTTAAATTTTAAACATTGAAAATAATTACTAATTTCAAATCAAACTTTTAATCAACTTTATAATTAATTCTGTAAGAATTCTTTTAAAACTTTACATTTCAATTGTTCTATCTCCTTGTCAAGTGCACGCAAAATGGTTTCTTCCTCATCATCATTCCAACTTTCGTCTGGATAGGTCGCGCTTGAAATATAAGCGTCTTCTTCAACCATCAAACTTGACTCACTCTTTTCTATCGAACTTTGAAACCGATGCAAAACGACAAAGGACTGTGGTTCCTCCATACTACTATCTTCATCCTCATTCCGGTATAGAAATGCGCTCATTATTTTTCAGCAAAACGAAATTCATTTACCAGCTTAAAAAATACTGATTTAAATCTTGATTTAGAATTTTGTGCATTATTTAACTGAATAATAAAAAGAGGCCTATAAGTCAAAAGAATTTCCATAAATGGTAGACACAAACTCAACTTAGTTCCCAGTGAAAAAAAATATATATTTGTAGTTTGTTAACTTAAGTTCTGTTTTTGTTACTCTGCTGCAACTGAACTCAATACGAGAGAGATGGTCAATATATATTTATATTTAAGCTTAAAGCAAGCCTATAGCAAATATAAAACACATCATTTTTTTTTTTGCATTCTATTCGAATGAGTAGATGAGATATTATAAAGGAAAGCTTATTTACTAATAATACGTTATAAAATGTATATTCTTAAGGTTTAGCAAGTTTACCAATCACACATATACATATCGTTATAATTTTGAACACAACATGTATTGAATTTATGATGTTGCTATATTTACATTCTAGTCAAGACGAGTTACAAAAAAAAGTGTTTTCATGTATTCACGTAACCCGTAACCCGTATTTGCTTTGCAAACTAGATAACTGAATGAATGAAGTGCGTTATAAATACATTTTAAGCTTTACAGTTTTTTACATCCTCTCGAAATTTAATTCATAAAATGGATTACATATTTCAAATTAGTGCAAGTTGTAATAAGTCGTAGTTTACATGATGTAATGTTCATTCATTTTAAGTTTCCATTATTTTCGATATAATCATGATGTGCATAGGTATTTCTTACGTAAATATACTGCAAACTACAGTATTGCTTTATTTTTTATTAGGGACCATCTCTATTTTAGTGACACTGTAACGGCTCAATCCATTACTGAATACAAATTTTCAAATAGTTGAGATTATACCCGCATGAAAATATTTTTATGGGATTTATGTATTTTGAATGCAGTTTCGTGATTAATTAAATATGTGCTTATAACAGAATATATCTCATCAGATTTCAAACAATTCCTAAAATATATCCCCTTCGAAAACACTGCAGTGATAAATGTAAAAAAGCGAGTTTTGCAACTTGTAAGATTTTTTATGAAAAATAATTTATATCAAAATGTATTCAAAGGAGCACAAATCAAAAAGAGACAAAAATGATTTTACCCAAGTTCTACGTGTACCAACATAAACGAAGTTATTTAGTCTACACTTTCTTAACTATTATCAGTTCTCAAAATATACTATTAAATTATGTGTATTCTTAAAAAAAAATATTGCACTAAATTGAATTGCATTTACTATCGGGGATAAAATCTCCCAAACTTAACAAATAGACTTGAAACTAATGGAAATTAAAAAAAAAATCTATTGGTTTTGAAGTAATAGTATCCGGTTGTGGTCACTTTTCAACCTTTTGTTTATGGTGTACATGTCGAATATCGTGTCGAATATCGTGAAGAACAAGGTGTGCTCCCATAGCAGCACGCTTTCATCGCACTCCCGTTGCAGCACTGTAAAGTTGCTTGACCGCAATTCCCTCTGACAGGAACTGGACGGCCGCACTGTAAAGCCAACAACAAAAAAAGGCACATATTTTAAAATTTTGGTACAAAATTAATATGTTAAGTTACAACGAAACACGTCTCAATATAATACATGGAATAAGTAATAATTTAAAATTGGGCTGGTTAATTTGCCTTGTTTTCGAACTTACCCCAGATCTTATCCCTTTCGAATATTTTCTTCTTCTCCATCCTTATCTTCACAGTTTGCCATTGCAACTAGCATGGCAATGCCAAGGAAAAGGGCAAAAAGATAAACCAACTTGGAAGAACGCTCCATATTTTATGGTTGTTTGTAAAAAAAATCCGGACAGAGATTTTGAAGGACGTCGTGAGCTTATGTGCTTGTAGCTTACTGCAAGTTTAACAAGTAAATGATAAATTTGCCGGTGAGTTCTAAGGCTTTATATACGACATTTTTTTAGAAGAAATTTTTTTCTCACGTTGTGTAAACGAGCGATAATGTATACTGTGCTGTGTATTTCGGATTAAAAAGGTGTAAGATTTTAGGGTACCTTAAGCCAAAAGATAGGGCCCAGTGTTTTACATTAAAGGGTTATCCTGAATTCTCTGAATTTTAAATGAAATTAAGATGGTACCTGGTTTAAGCTGGTTTTTAACGATAAAAAATTATCGTTGTGCATTTTTAAGGGAATACAATGGAAGGGTTGAATCAATGGATTGTAAGGAGAAAAGGTATACGCATACACAAAATCATAAGTTCTATCGATTCTTTATGAATGCCTTTCAAATTGTTCGTAGAAAAAAAAGGCTTAAGTATAAAAAGCATAAGTATTGTATCGACAACATGAAGGTACGTATAACATGTTTTAAGTATTTTGTACTTAGCCGACAATTGTTAGGTAGCTTACATGTAAACGTGCATTATTTGTCCGTACTAAAAGAATGGTATCATTAAGACCTGATATTGAATGCAACATGCATTATATCAGCTTATTATGAAGACACTAGATGAGAAGGGACGTGCGCTCTAGTTTTCACTAGTTTATAAATCCAGTGGGCATTTTTTACTGAAGGAATATTATGTGTGTACCTGGATTTGAATGTGTTTAAGAAATTGAAATGTTTCCGTAAAATGTGTACTTGTAAAACTAATGTTAAAATATAAAATGGGCAGTTGAAATGGTATTAAACTGATTGTCAGCTTACCAAATAACCTACTGATTTAGTGTATGCATCTTAATGTAAAAAATATTACATGCAAGCGAATGTTGAGTTGAGCGAGACTCTGGTGTAAATTAAATACCCATATGTATCGTAAACTGAACAAATTATCCTGTCTGTATTACATGGATAATGGGCGATTAAATGAGATGGATATTCTCAAGATAAATTATTTTTGATCTATCGTGATGATCTAAATGGTTATCTGTCGCATTGCACCATTAAACCAAATACTCAATAAATGTTTGGCAGATATAAAAGAAAAAATGAAGCGTGGTCAAAAGTGAAAGAAACGTAACTACAAAATGCTAGTAAAACTTGACGAAACTGCGTGATTTTGGATATATTTTTGACCTTCAGTTCACACCAACCGAAAGAATAGCAACAAATTACACACTCCAGTTTTAATGCTTACCAATAGCCTAAATTAAAGCTTTGTAGTGCAAATTCGATCGTTTCAACCACGTACATAAGTTACTACGTACTTATTTCTGGATAAACCAGGTAACAATTTGCCCAAAAATGTGTGTAAATGTTTCAGGAAAATTCCCTGCAATGTATTTTCTCCTTTTGGGTTTAAAATTTGCGTCGGCCCTACTTCCAAATTTTCCTTTATCAAGCAAAACTAGTTGTTTAATCAACATCGTGCCATCTTCATCAAAACAGAAGATACCAATTCGGAAAAATGAACAGTCAAATTATAAAATACACACTTATATCGTTAACAATGTGAAAAACCTAAACTTTGACTTAACAGACTCCTATCTAATCTCTACTAATAATACTGTGGATACAAAAACAGGATATTTTACACTTTTCTCCAAACATGCAGACAATCAAGTGGTGTTTTATTGTTAAACCAGAGATCATCTGTATGAGAGCGTGTATGCTATTCAAAAATCTGGCTACAGTAGATCAGATCACTTCGTTTTCTTTCATTATGTCATTTTACTGAATTCCGAAACAAAGTAACTCATAGTTAAATTATTTTACTCATTACGAAGTACAAACGTAAAGCCATTTCATACTGGTATTGTTATAATTGATGCCGTAAGTGGCTCGTTGTATATGTTGTGTAATTTTTGTAACTTAAATCGTGGTGCACTTAAACCAACTAGTGAAACATGCATAGTGAATTATGTATTGTTGGTTTCGGTAAAACTTTTATAGTCAAAATTAGTTAGTTGATTTATTGGTAGTGATTTAAAGTAATTTATATCAGGAATAAAAGTGATCAGACAACTTTTTAGTAAAAAAATCTATCATTGCTCACTCTTGTCTTGTAAATAACTTTTGCCAACCAGTAGAAAATCATCGATTTCTTTTTACGTGTAAAAGGGGTATGTAAAAAAAGGGCGGACTATCTGTCTATTGATTTATTTTCATTTTTAAAGGTTTATAGTCTTGGTTGTTATAAAAAACCACTGGTTTCAAGCACTACTATTTTAACAGGACTGCATGTATTCAGTCTAAATTGCTATTAGTGGCTTATTTTATACAAAATTATTAGTTCAGAACAAAGCATTTCATATGTTACCATAACCAATTTTTGGTTAAGCGTGTGTAAGCGAGTACTTTTACTTCCTAACTCGTGCCAGCAACATATTCCCACATCCGTCGAATATTTTTCTCATTTGGCTGCCATCATATTTACAAAAAACTGATTGGAACACCGTTAATTTTGTCATAAGTCTTGTTCACAGAAATAAATAAACATGGCACTGTGAGCACTAATCAGAGATCACGCAGTAAATAAAATCGTTTGGAAAATTTACAATGCAAATAAAGTAGTGTAAGCGTATACATGTTTTACTAAATCAAATTAGTTCAATTATGGTTTCTCCAAATAAACATAAGAACTTGAGTAAAATAAAGTGATGGCATATTTTTCACTGTATGTACTCTATTTAAAACTGTATTAAAATTATTATTGCGTAAGTTTAGATGAGATTTGTTGTACTTGACGGTGTTCAGGCTTAAGGGGGCAACTCCTTTGGTGTTTTGGGATTAGTTTTATGCAGGATTAAGAAATATTTGCACATGCATATTGCTTCACACTAATTCTGATTTTACTTTTTTTGATTCGCGATTTTATATATATTTTAACATTGGACAGTAAAATATTCTCTGACGATCGAATTCGTGGTACCTTGAGGATTGTATAGGTGAAAAAATTAACTAAATACATGCATTATTTCATCAGTGATTCAATGTCAAAAATTAACATGGGAAGTAAATGGTGAATTGTCGATATCTCATCTCATTGACAATGACTGACTTCAACTGAGAATCAATCAAAAAGTATCTGATGAATTCATTTGTGAGTAAAATTTTTGGATTTTGCATGTTTCAAGCTATGCAGTCGTCAGAAAAAAAATCTGCATTATTGATTTGAAATACCTCGAAATAGATTTTAAAAAAACGCGAAAAATGTGAGTTAACGTGGACGGTATACAAAAACGATGAAGTGGGTCCTCGTCTCCTGTGGATATAAATAGAACTCAGATTGGCCTTTAATGCTCTATGGTCTTGTAGGTATTTGATGTGGTTTGTTTGTGTGCACAAAAATCTACGATATAGTACAGTTGTGAAGGTATGCATTTTGCCGATCCACCGGATCCCATTTTTTCTACTTGTGTTGAATTAACTAAGGGAAGCATAAATAAATTATTCATGGATAAACTCCAATTGACCGACGGCTTACTTTGCTAGTTATCCGTCAATGCAGTATTTCTTTCTCGTGTCGTATGATGGTATATTCAAATCTTTTCGGAAGCAGAGGTTTAAATATTTCATACAGAAACTAACGCTGAAAGTTGTTCAAAAGTTCCCGAATAGTTGACTTGAATTTTTAGCTGCATTTTTCGAAATTATTTTTTGTAGTACAAATATTCTCGTGAAACTGTAAAGATTGTGTTATAAAAATCAAACGTTGATTTTATATATGTAGTATCACACAAGTGCTGTCGGTGTTGCTACAACATTTAAGGCTGTAATTTTTTTTATCTATTTGCTTAAATATCACATCAATATTTGTTTAAAAAACTATGCAATTGGTAATTTTGTTTTACAAGCTTAATTAAGTAAAACCAAATAAGCAAATGCCAGTGGCTTAGTACCTACCAGTTTATATTGTTTTAAATAAACTTAATATCACCACTACTGACACTAAATTATACACTTACCTACATTGAATATTGGGTTGACAGGCTTGTAACTTCCTTACGTAAATCGCTAGACACAACTTTTTAGATAAATGAAAAATTGTTTAATTTTAAGTTAAATTTTTATTACTTGATATTTCTCCTGTAAAGCAAAGTGGTACCAAATTTTCTGAAGCAAACAAATGTGAAAATAAATTAAATTTTTCTCAAGGTCAGTCAGAAACAGATTAGGCAATTTCTTAACATGAGAGGATCAGTTATAACAACTTTGTTATATTTTTCTGTTGTTTTGACTAATATAGACAGCTGCCATGCCAAATTAAACGCTATTAATATTATACTTTATGAAATATCTGCAAAACAACAATCAGAGTATAGAACTCTGCGAGACTTGCCCTTTCCAGAATATCGCTCTAAATCTGTTCCTTACTTATTGCTTTTGAGATCGATCGCTGCAAAACTAAACATTTCAAATCTGCTCACTTTTAATTGGAATGACAAACAACTTGTTTATAGGATAATACCAAAGCTACATAACGAAGTTATTATTCTTGGAGCAATTTCGACATTTGCTGCGGCTGAATACAGTCCAAAAAAATTCTGGGAGCTATACAAAAAATTCAAACACAAGCCAATATTTATCAGTACAGGAAACTCGGAGTGGAATTTCCTTTACTGTGACCTGCCACATTGGAAACAAGAGCCCGTATGGTCGCCTAAAGTGTTCACAAGTGTATTTGATAAGGGAACCTGGATATGCATTGCTATTACGTTTGTAACCTTGGCTGTTATGCTGGAACCCAAGCAGTTTGGCAATAATATGGTACTACTTTTGTCATCCGTGCTTTCCGGTGGATTGAGTGGATCAACAAAACAACGAAAAATACTTTTTGTTATCTGGCTACTCCAAATTCGCGTACTGGTAGATATCTACAGCGGTGATGTCTCCAGTCGCCTGATTAGTCCTCCTGAAGAACAAGCACTCAAAACATTTGCTGATTTAGACAACAACAACTACTCTGCAGCTTCGTATGGTAGTTATGGTACACATCAACTTATGAAGACCCTCTCTTCAATGACTTCAAATGAAACCGGAACGTGGATCAATAAAGTGTTTGTTCACTTAAAAAACTCATATGCGCGGCGATATGCAGCTACTGATGAGAATGATAATGAACTTGAAATGGCCCAGTTTCTTGTGCAAAACTATGGCTCTAAGATATTTTATACTGCTACTTGGATGTTTCCAATACATTTGCTAAACTTGATTGAAGCTTTGCGAGATAATGGGACCAAGTCTATGCAAAATGGGGCTCTTTGTCATCTTGGAAAGGAACGGGGAAATGCTGGTACAAATTTTGTGATTTTTATGCCGCCAAATCATGAAAAAACTGCAGGATATTTCCAACGACTGATGGAAACCGGTGTGTTTCTTCGACTGGATAAGGAGAGCGTAGGACTTACTCATTCACTTCGCGTTCAAGAGGAAAGTAGGGTTGTCAGTAAAACACACGTGAAAGCTGGTAGACATGCAGAAAGAATGATACATGAAATAAAGCAGGAAATTCAAGGAAAATTGTGGAAAGTGTTCTTTGTCTGGGCAATTTGCATTTTAGCATGTCTCGTTGCGATGGGACTTGAACTTGTATACAGCATCAAGAAAAATACAAAAGTTGTGACGTTGAAACCAAGTTCATTTCAAGTAGTCAAAGTTCAAGTGGCTTTAAAATGGTTCAAACCAACTGGTAGGCAACAATAAGTAGAACATATAATGCGATACATCAATGATCTATGTTATCATAAGATTGCTAAAAGGATATATTCTAGAAATACTCAAACAAACTAAAGCATGTCATATGACTAAATTTGGGTAATATTTGTAATTTGTAAACCGAATTAGGCGGCAGTTTTAAAATAGTATTGATGTATTTCTGCTGCTGTAGTTAAGATAATTCGAATATTTTTGACATTAAATTAAGAAAAATATAGGTTTATTCGCATTCGCTTCAAATTATCTTGTAGATACTTCAATATTTTTGGACCACATGATACATAGATGATATAGATATATAATTACACATCATAACTATTTAATGAAAATTTACACGAGATTGTAAAGTGGAAAGTTATTTAACCATCAGAATTTATATTTAAAATTGGAACTTTCAATATTAAAGAGCCATTGTTTCTAAGATCAAAATATTTAAATAAGGTAACTAACAACGCTTCATGAAACCTAAATCAATATTGTTCATTATTTTTAAGCACAATACTCATTTTAGTGCCACGAGCTTAAACTGTCATAGTTATTCCTTTTGCTAGCTACATATTACATCGTAGATTTTGACAGCAATAATTACTCAGCAGCTCAAGCAACCATATTTTAAACATACATAAGTTAAACCATAGCTTATCGAAGCTATCAAAATACGGTGGTAGAATATCACGGTATGGTGTAACAGATGTTTTTCTGGAAAGGATAATGATGGAAAATTTTGTTATCAGACTAAAATCAATATAGCCTTAATTGGTTTCTTTGATTTTTTTAATCCCTGGCACTTACTTCTAGTTTTAATCGTGGAATTAAACTACCCCGTGTATACTTTAAAAAGACAGTATGTTACTTCAGTACCGAGTACCCAAACTCTGAAAACTAATGGATTGAGTGACGATGTTATATTTGAGCACAGTTTATCTTATGCTTTTCGTTTACAAAATCATACTTCTATAGTTGTATTTCTCTATCGATAGTTATTTTTAATGTTTACATTAAGTAGAATTAAAGATTCACGAGATATTGGGGTGACGAGTTTTCAAAACGAGGCTGTGTGCCATCTTGGAAAGGAGACGCTTAATGTTGGGGCATATCTCTGGTCTTTCTTGCTACCAAATCATGAACTTGTTGCGAGGTAGTTCCAATGGCTTATTGATTCAGGAATAGAGCATCGATTGCGGAAAGAACACGAAGGATTATGTAGTTCCCTTCGAGTTCAAGACAGAAGCAGGATTGTTAGCAGAACACACCTCAAACTAGATAAATACTCAGAGAGAATGAAACAAGCGATGAAGGATCAATTGCAAGGAAAATTGTGGAAAGTGTTCTTATTGTGGGCGCTGTGCATTGCAGCATGTGTCACTGAGGTAGTTATTGAGCTGCTTTGCAGCAGAGGTTGGTGAACCTTGTATATATGAAATTCATCTTCATCGGCTTTATAAATTTCTAACATTTTAGTGCGTTGTGTTCTCATGGAAATGAACAACAGAGACAATTGATGAAAAATGGAATACGACAATTTTAGACTATTTGATCCATTGAACACATGTTTAGAAAAAAAACAAATACTCAACAAAAAATAATAGCATGCAAATACACATTGTTAGACATATGTTAGATTAATTGAGAAATTTCTACAAAGTGTTGGCTTGAATTAAATTGAAATTTTAATAAGTAAATTTTACTATTTTTTAGTATTTTATGTAGTATATTTAATTTATTAATAATCAGTAAATAGATTAGAAAAAATAATTTGACAATTTAATTCATATATTAAATGCTTGCAAAAAACCATTTATCCATCACAATACAAATGACCACTGATTAAAATTTAATTATTTTTGATGGAAAATAACTAGAAACTAATTTGAATTAAAGTCATGTTTTAAATTAATCTTGAAAATGTTTCACAATGCATTTAATTAATATTAGTGATTCACCGGAATAGTTGAAATACAATTTATCCTAGTTTCTGGAAAAGGGAATAGAAATCCTTTCTCAAAATAATTAACAACCATGTAAACCATATTTAACATTTCTTACAGAGAATTAATTCAGCTTATATTCAATAATTACAGAATATAATTTTTTGACAATTTCATTTACATTACATTATTAGGAACAATATTTTACCACGATACTTTACAGTTTACCTATTTTATTTCATCAACAACCGCAACAATCCCTTTTTCTAAATACTTTTGATAACCCTCTCTAGTCTCCACAATATTTGTAATGGGACATCCGCATTTTGTTTCCAAAATATTCCCAAAAACACAAAACATATTCCTGTGTCCTTTTACAATTTCACATTCATCCAAAGCGTCCCTACGATGTCTCTGAAACTGGACAGTTAGCACCTCAAGGTTGGGCAACATTTCCCATATCGGTGTATCATAACTCGTACCCCGAATACATAACAGGGAAATTTGCAATTTCGTCTTGTTAAAATCTGAACCATTTATGGACTTTACCACAGGCTCCTTCTCAATGTATTCAATTTCGTGAATGATTAAATAGCGCAAGTTTGGAAATGCAAGTTGTACGATTTCTTTATGGGATCCTGCAATTTTACAGTTCCCTATTTCCAAAGTATGAATATTATTTTGAGGCAAATTCCGTGATGGAGGCGTTGAAAAGATTTCCCAAGTACATTCGCTAACACTGAGGTATCGCAAATTTGGAAATTGTCGCAAAATTTTCATCAAATAACCATCGATTGAACCACTGATAAAGCTACGTAAACACAACTTTTCCACGGAGATTTTAATCTTTTTCTTAGTCAGCTGTGATGCAACGAGAGTTAATTCCTTCACATTAGAAAGTGTCAAGCTCAACACCTCAGATGACTCTACCGTCAACTGTTTTAATTGATCCAGATAATAAGGGGAGATCATTATGTCGCTGAAAATATCCTCCAAATAGGGCAAGTGGGAAAAATATTTTTCTATTCCATCGTCAATGAAAAAGTTCCCGAATTCTAGATTAGTCAATTTGTCAAGTTTTGGCGTTCGGTCCATCATTTCCATTCGGTAGATTTCCAGTTTCATCTTAGTCAGTTCACTGAGGTCTTCTTCAAGCATACAATTCCCAGTAATATTTAGCGTTTCCAGATTTCGAACATTTTTGAGGCATAATTTGACACACTTGACAAATCCAACCAGATCAAAATCCTCACACTGTTGAATTTTCAAACGACGAATGTGCGCTCCAAATGTCTGTAGAAACTTTTGGGTAGCTGGGCTTAATTCTTGACAGCCAATGAATAAGTTCATTAAAGTGACTGTTGCTCCACCAAATGAATGGACTTAATTTGGTTTCCTCCTTCCCGTTCGCAATTTCAATGAATTTTTCCAGTTTCGCTTCTTCCTCGAATTTATAAGTAGTATATTTAATCATTCTAAACCTTGGTAAGGGACACAGCTGATTTGGATTCCTTTTCAGTTTTTCCAGATAAGCTTTGTCGTCATATGGCTGGGGAACCACAGTCTCCTCAAAACAGTCATCCACAATTTTACGCCACTCCTTGTTCACCTGGCGAAGTTTGAAAATGTCCTTTTGCTCGAGGAACAACAACACAGCTGGAAGCACCTGTTCAAAAAAAACCATTAAAATTAAATGATCAATTAGCAATTCAAGTTCATTAATTTAATAATCTTTATAATTATCATAATTAAAGTTACCTGGCCAATCTTATTATCCTCCACCTCCACCACCTCAAAAGCCCTTTCTTCTTTCCTCTCCTCAAGGATCACTACCTCCTCCTCCTCTTCACCCTTTTCCGTTTTCTCAATTTTGATCTTTGGAGGTTCTCCAATATCAGCTGGATCCAAATATATTTTGTTTTGAGAACGGTCCACAGTTAGATCAAAAGGGCCGATTAGCTTTCTTCGTTTAAACAAATTTTTCTTCTTTTTCTCCAGCTTCGCCCTCTTAATTGTCTCTTCTTCCTTCCGCTTCTCCTCAGCTGATTCTCTTCTGGTACGCATTTTTTTCTGAGCTTTCGAAAATAAAATAATTATTGTTAAAAGTTAATTACTGCAAACAAATTTCTTATTTCAAATTTAGTATAAAAAACAGCTGAACGTTTTTGTAAGAATAAACAAATTATTATTTTTAAAGAATTACCTCCTCAAACTTAATTAGATAATAGGTAAGTCAACCAGTAAAAAATTTACACAAAATATTGAAAACAGATCAGTAATTTGTTTTTCGCACAAGATTGTAATTTTTTTAGAACCAAAAAATGCCAGCAAAGTCACCGGTCACCAAGTCACATTTGCATTTACATGATAATTTATCACTCTGTTTATATTCTTCAAAAAATATCCCAACTTAATACATATACCACTACCACATACACACAGCACAGCAGCAGCAAAGCAAAAGCAAAGAAAGGAAATCAAATTTGCCGCGAAAACTTAGAGTAGAAGAAATGCAAAGCACTTTTAATGCTTCTTTGTTCATCAAACAAGATGCGTATGTTTGTGTTGATGAGCATATGAAAAAAATGCAAGATGTTTATGAAATGGGAACGCTTTTTATAACAAAATGTTTACAAGCAAGCGTGGCCAATAGATCACTTTGTTTTTATTGTTTTACTTGTAAAAAATAATTATTAGCATTTTAAAAAATTAAGTTATTGCCATTCAATGAACTACTTTGTTACTCAATATGTTTTACTACGGTACAACTACGTTACTGCTACGTTAATATAAATGCAGAATACCAGGGTATTTTGAGTACGGTTGTTTTAAGATAGGAATAGTTTACAAGGTCAATTCAACTATATTTATCAGAATAAAATCAAAACGTTTAATTAATTAGTTTTTGTAATTTTTAAACGCGGAGCTTATAATAAGCCACAAAATTAAACCAGCTCAGCTCTCATAAATTCGTATATGTATGGTAACTAGAGCTATAAAAATCAAGAAGCTTTCAAAAATTTGTTTGACCGGATTGTCCACGCTACTGCACTTTACAAAGCATAAAAAGTAATAAATTTGGATATAATATAATAATAATATTTTCCGACAACTAAAAATGGGAAGCTCAAGAATCACCACAATTTTTTTAAAAACTTTTTTCTTCCCCCGAGCGATTTTGATTAAGAATTAAAAGCCGTCCGCTATTCCTTCTCCGCATCATTCTCGAATTAATACGGAGCATAATTCACCGCACTAACATTTGGAGTTGGGCATAGCTGATGTACGAAGACCTTTCCAGATATGATTTGTCGTCATATGGCCATGACCTGGGCACAACTGTCTCTTCCTCAAAGGTCGCCTATATATATGTCGGAATAAAAGGTTATATGAAAGGTTAATCGGAGTGTGATGTCGTTTACAATATACGTTCTGTCTACCTTTTGTAAGAGCTACTTTCATGGCTCCAAAAATGCATTAAGATTTCATAGCAAAGAAAGAATTCGGAAAAAATGGTGATAACCAGAGGGCATTTATACGACTTGTTAGGGCAAATCATAATTATTCAAGAGAATCTAAACGTCGGGCTACCGTTTTAAATAAATCACTTTTCAAAAATACACTCCTCATTCTTCTTATAATTTCCTTTATGATCATACTCATCTTTGAAAGTTTGCCAGAAATATATGCCTACAGAATATTGTACTATTTAGTTCGATTTAATAATTAATTAATATGGTTTCATGGTAAAAACGGGTAATGGACATACACTATCATTTGATCTAAATCCGGGGAATATTTAATTACTAGCGTCCTTTTTATATGCCGCACAATAGCAGTAACCCATATATCGATATTACTATTCATTTAGCCCATCCATTTGGGTTTGGTTATCGGTATTAATCTTCATTTCATGGTTTTGTCAGTTTATTTTATAGATAAAAATTCGGTCGCCTATCAAAGATATTCACTGTCCTACCAAGATTGCCAGCCTAGTTTGTAAAAGTTCGTATTCAGTCTGCTTTCAAACTTCTTCAACTAAACCTTGAAAAAACCTCTTTTACATATTTTGAAAATCTTGAAAAAAAACTTTTAAAATGCTTTCAAAGCTCACCAAATTTTACCTTTACCTCGCAGGAAATCTAGCTTGGTTGGGTGGGGGAGTTCCCTCATATTTTACATACGACTTCCACACAAACTCATTTGGAGTCCATCCCAAAAGCAGTAATCGTTGGCGCCTTAAATACGAACGGGCAAATAAAATGGTAAACATTTTATATGTACTTTTTGTAGCATGGAGACTATTTTGCCTAAAATCTGGAAATGCTGGGTTAGCAGTTTTGATACAAACATCGTACGTTCTTACCTGCTACGCAATTTCAGTAGTTTCATACTTTCAGGTCGAGTTGAAAGGTGATGTTGCGCCGTATTTCGTATCCGGTTTTACGAAATATTTTCAAGGCGTCCAAGGCAAGCAAAGAAATCATCAGAACGTTCCGAATTTGAAATGCAATACATTTTTAACAATACTCATCATCGTGGGAAACTTAATAGTTCTACAAAACTTTCTTTTGATGCGTAAGATGCCGGACACGCCGCATTTCTTCACGTCATTGATCAATTCAGAATGGAAGTACGTGAAGGTCTTAAGAGCACCTTTAATCGTACTCCAGTGTTGGGTTTGGTACAGCCTCTGGACCAATATCTACTCATACATATTTCCAATTTATGTGTATGCTTGTGCCGGAATTCGTCTAGTTCAGGAACTAAAGTAAGGCCACTAACAATTATAATTTAGTTGAAAGATTTAAAAAAAATTGACTATTATTTTTAATTAATCACAGCCCAAACTCGAAAAAACATATCACATTACCCCACTTTCAAAAAACCAATGAGTTCATTAGTACCTTAAACTCCTTTCGAATTCTTCACGCTGTGTTTGTGGATTCCTACAGAACTTGGGTTCAACCAGCACAAAAATCTGTTACCATGGCTATATCGACGTTAGCATGGTACGGAGTAATTCGATTAGAGGGCCGGCAAGCCAGAATCATGGGGTTTGCGGCAATATTTGCCATTCTTTATCTGGCTACTGTGTACCGCAAGTTAGGGCTTCTTTACGAAGGATCCCTTAATCTCAGAAACACCTGGCTCTACTATGAGAGTGGTGATGCAAAGAGTAACTTCAAGAAAAAATGGATGCGGAGGTTTATCAGAAGTGTGCAAGTTTTTAGGGTTGATGTTGGGGAATACTATTTTGTGAATAAGACAACAGTGGTCACAATATTATACACGATTTTAAATGCTACAATCACTTTACTACTCTTTTGAGCAATCATCAGATAGACCCCATCAAAATGTCAAAACAATAAATTAGTGAGTGCTGCCTATACATCATCAAATGCAAATCTTTGCTGAATATTTAAAGTCGCCTTCTGATAAAAATAAATATATATATATATTATAAGTTGTACGATACGTAAGGCATCTACTAAGTTAAGTATGCACAATTTCAGTTATTAATTGATTTAATACTATTTTAAAGTATAAGAAAATAAATATTAACAAATATAAATACTTTTAGGAAATGTTCAGTTATCACTAACTGAACAGAATGCGATTATGTAAGAATAAAAGTATAAAAGTGTATTTTTATGTAAGGCGACTTATACTTTAATTTACTATTCAAGCTGTACTTTGTAGGTATTATAGCACACTTGTGTCGAACACAAAAAAAATCGAACTAACTTGTTATTCAATATGTTTAAATTGAACCAAGATAAACCGGTTGTTATTAAAACATATTGAGTAACGAATTGAACAAGAAGAAGTTAGTGGTGCTTTTATTAAACTAAATCTCCTCTTTAAAATAATATCCACATTATATAATTATGATTTAAAAATTAAAGGGTTTCACGTATGTGTAGTTATTCAAAATTAATTAATGATATGATTGTCAGTAGCCCAAATTATGTCATTACTGTCACCTTTTGCCTCATGTTTACGTGATTTATTTCATTTGATTATCTTGCTTTTCTTTTCACTCTTTCGGTAGAAAAGTAATATACTTCATAGGATTCATTAATAATATCTGTGTACATCTTACAATAAATTTTATTGTTTACGCGTATTTTGATAAGTTTTTAAATTTGTATTTAAATTTTTATTTTATAAATGTGAAATCTCATGGTAGTTATATTCCAACTGAAAATAAATTTCTTACTAGACTACATGATTGCCAGTTATGAAACCTACGCAAATATTTGCTAATGAAGATAGGTTAGCAACCCTTTTGGTTTTATTTATACCGACTCTTTTATAAGGAAGCTTACTTAAGAACTATATATATGTACCAAAAGTGTAAAAAATACAAGTTTGATTTAACGGCAGTGGAAAACGTATCATATTTGGAATATTAAAGTTTAAAAGGCAATTTGTATTACCATTAAAATTTGAGACTTCCCTTACTGATCTGAAAATATTGTTTATAATTTAAAGCATGAGACTAATTACTGGTCACGAATTTAATTTAGCACAACTATGTATGTATATTAAAACTGATATTGTTGGCTACTTAAATTTGTTTACTTCAAAGCCAAAGTTGTTAAATATCAGCAAATACGGTTCGAAAAAAACATCCATTGCTTGCTATAAAATCTAACCACAGCACTGAAAAATAGGGGACAGCTTGAAAGGTAATTAGAAACCAGAAGACCATAATCCCTATAATATTAATGCAATAATATTTTCGATTATTTTAGGCCATGAAAGTTATTATTTGTCCCGAACATAACATTTATACGAACAAAGGAATGGCCTTAGTAGTCTTATTTAGTTGTCAACTTATAAATTCAAAAACCGTTAATAATATTTTTGTGCTTATTTTGTCTTACCGTCCTAATTGTTATAAAATAAAGTCAAATTAAACCGGGGTTAAAAATATTTGTGTTCAAATTTTCCACAAATTTCCTAATTCGTTTTATGTTTCTTGTATGCAATCCCCCAAATGGTGACCTTAACAAGTTTTAGCTTCGAATTAATAATATCTGCTTGAGCGTTTACTCAAGTTGCAAGCGTTTACTCAAGCTTAATTTGGTATAAATAATACATGCTAAAAATTGACATTTGACACGTAGTCATGGCTCAAATTGATTTTGAGATTACAATTTGAGCACAATAAATAATGGTTACTCAATCAAGATTGAGCTTGAGAGATTGCTCAAATCAATGAATTTTCCAAGCGTCCTCAGGGGTAAGCTGGAGCGCAGCTGAGCTGAGTTTTCTCTGACATTTTCGCCAACATGCCGTCATCCGCAGCGTTGCAACGCCTTCACCGGTTGGATAGGACAATAAGGAGGGAGCAAGTTATCATCAGGATGCCCATAAAACGTCTTCACGATCTTGGAAATCCAATGGAACTTTACGATGGCTTGCAGTTCCAAGCTCGCTTCCACATTGTGAAGGAAACTGCAATTTTCATCGTCGACCTAATTAAAGATGATCTGTCATCCCCTGTAAAGAGGGGCGTCCACATCCCTCCAGTTCTGCAATTTTTAATCGCCCAGCTATATTTTGCCACCAACTGATTGTGATTACATTTCATTTCTATTTAAATAGGTGTCGTGGGCTGCATCGATGGGACACACTGTGGAATCCTCTCTCCTGGCGGTGACACTGCAGAACTTTTCCGGAACCGGAAGCAGTATTTCTCGATAAATGTCCAATTGGTCTGCGACCACAAATTGAACATTATCAACTTGGTGGTCCGGTGGTATGGCTCAGCGCATGATATGAGAATTTTTGAAAACTCGGTGATCTCATCCCAGCTTGAAAACAATGAGATCCCCGGCATCCTACTTGGAGACGCTGGGTATGTATGCTTGCCATACGTGATGACGCCTTATCCGTCGCCAACTACCAGAGAACAGATGAGGCAAGTTAATACAATTAAAGTATAGTATACATTATACCATTATTTTTATTGTTATCAATTAATAGGTACAACAAAGCTCAGTTGAAAACCAGAAACTGCGTAGAGAGAGCAATCGGGTGCTGGAAAAGAAGATTTCCAATTTTAAACAAGAGTCGTTTAAAATTGAAAACCACCCTATTGGTGATTGTGGCCACTGGAGTGATAAGTAATATTGCCAGGTACTTGTACTAGTTAAGTGGTTCTGGTTCTGATAATTATAAATTATTAAAATTTCTACTACTTTGACTTTATGTCACAGAAGGCGATGCGATTTGTTCGATGCCGAAACAATTGATGCGGGTCATGCTGAAGATGGAATTGGAAGTCGTAATGTGTCCACATTGCCGGGAAGAGCAAGGAGGGAGGAGATAATCCGAGCTCATTTTAGTCATTAATTTTATAATTGTTAATTATATGCAAATTAGTTAACTAGTCTGTATTGTTGCTAATATTACTTATATTTCGTAATATGTGTAAAGATAAGAAAGTTTATAAATTAATGCTCTATTTATTTCGGAGGTTTTATTCTGAAAGCTCATTAATATTTGGTTACTACAAAATTACATTGTAAAAAATAGGTAATCAAAAGAAAGTTATTTACAGAGTTTGATAAAATGGCTGATATGCTTCTGCTTGATTTCCTGAATGGCCATTGTTCCAAGTTGAATAGTTGGTGGATGCTGCTGGTGTACTGGCTGGGTGTAATTTTCCTCGTAGTATCTCCATTCGAACTTCATGCTCCTTATCAGCTGCCAGTTTCTCCAGACGTACCTTCTCAAGCTTTGTTCGACCGATCTCTAGCTCGATGCGCAAGGCCTCCAAACGTAATTCGTGCTCTTCAGTTTCCATCTGTAAAATTGCTACTCGGGTATCCTTCAATTGCGTTGAATTAGAGGTTTTACGTCGTTTGGTGGTAGCTCCGCCTTCAGATGAGTGACCCTCTGACGATGTAATAGTGTCGGAATGACGACTGTCATTTTCAACCGTTGCAGTATTTTGAGCTTGAGGCGAGGGTGGTGGTGTGCCTACGGATAAAAGTTCCGAGTTGTCCATAACCGAATTTTCCCCATCACCGTCACAGTCAAAGGGATTGGCAAGTGATTCCATCTGTT
>JAQFZH010001599.1:0-20332 GCA_034695485.1 Entomobrya nivalis
CAAGATTCTTTTCGACTAGTATTTTTCGACAAGAGGCACAAATACTAGAGGGCATTCTGACATTTTCCACCAACCCGATCGAATACTGAACGAAATATATTAAATAAGAAAATTTAGAGAAAACGAACGAATTTTAAACGTATTTTAAGCGTTTTTCGAACGAATTTTAAATATTTTTAACCGTACTTTAACCGTTTGAAACGTATTCTTGCCCTTTTTATGAAACGTATTTCAATTTTAGGTCAAAGGCTTGGGAACCATCCCATACTCCGACCAAGATGACACCTTCGACGGTCGAACCATACTCACTCAGAGCAGTAAATCAGACACTCGAATATACATGTCCGGTGCTAGCAACTCAAGAAGGGTCACAAGAAATCCAAGTTATCATCAAGATATTTTAGAAGACAACATCTCAGACGACGGCTTACATTCAGCTGAAAGCCAACCAATAAGACAAAACAGAGCCAGGCCAGAAACATCAGACCGTTCCCATTTGCTTGACAATCCAACTGTTAACAGACTTCGAGTGCTTTTAATTCTTGGAGCGACTTCTGGTGCGTTTCCATGGGTTTGGAACAAAAAAGAGTATCGAATCGACAAATGGCGATCCTCGTTTGAAAATCTGTGGAAAATACAGTGGTTCTTTGTCACAATTCAAACCATTTTCCTCACAGCTTTTCAGATATATTCATTCACTAATCGACTTGAGGGGGATATTAAAACTTATAGGGAAGTTTTTATGAACTCTCTTAGCGTTTATTGGTATGTATGCGCGGTTTACTTTAACGTAAACATGTTTATTTACAAGGAACAGGTAAAGTGCTTATTAAATATATAAACCAAATTTACAAAAAAAAATCAAGTTATTATTATCGCTAGAAACGTTTATGAAAAATTTATGGGTGTTTTTTATCAAAACAGATTCGCCAATATATCAACACAATGTTGGACTTCAACAAACGAAACGTTGGTAAGTTTTTAATTTATTAGTTTATTGATTTGACAGATTTAGGTATAATATCCGTTAACGAACTGGTTAACTAACAGAAAGTGTAATTTAATTATTATGCAGATAACTTTGTTATTGATACGGATGGCTATAAGGACGGTGGACGAGTTTTGATAAACTTATCGATTCCTAGCAACGTCAGTCAAGTGTTTGCTTCAGTGTCTCTATTTCTAAGAATGCCCTATCAACCATGGTACATGTTCTCTTATATCTACCCAAAACCTTGGTATTGGCTGATTCCTGGGGCAATTCAAGAATTTCTTGTGGTTGGACAAGTGATCACGTCGTTTATGATGACAGCTTGGATTGTGGTTGCGCATACGAATAGTGTCGATTTTTGGCTCAAGGAAACACAGTAAGATATTCAAAATGCTTAAGATAAGTTAAAATGTAACTTTGATAGGTTTACTTAAAATATTATTGTTATTTATTTTTTGCAGCAAAAACGGTGAAAGTGACTACACAATTGAGGAAATAAGACATCCTAAAATTGCGTTGAAAAATTATCGTGCAATGCAAATACTTTGCACTATCTTTAACGATTGTATGGCACCATTGGCAATTCCTCTGGTTAAACTTCATATTATGACTGGTCTCATTCCTTGCGGGTAAGTTTGCAAACTAAAAAAAACGTTTTGAATTTTTAATGAGTTATGTGAACATGTGGCTGTTGTATTTTTCTTTAGATATGTACTCATCCGAAGTATGAACCAAATATTTGTTGATGAGTTTCCTGGAATTCTTACGTATCCAATTGGGGTTATTGATTGTGCGACTGCAGGATTCGCGTAAGTAATAATTACTAATTAAATTTACATTGTCACTGTTATTTTTAGATTTATGTTACAGAAGTGTACTTGGACTGCTATCAGAGTATATTTATTGATTTTTTTTGGCAGTATGATGTCAATGGCAGCAGAAATGTTTGACCTTGGAAGCTCATTCGTAGATTCTTGGAGTCGTACAAAGCAAAAGGATTTTCGGAGGCTTTTGATGTCTCTACCTGCACTAAAGGTTAAAGTAGGTCGCTTTTATTTCATGACAGTGAGCACAACAGTTACCTTTTTCAAAACCACTTTTGACTATATCATCGACTGTATCATTACATTTCCGTAGAATATTGTCTCAAAATTATTTTCGTACTTTAGTCAATCAAAACTAATTATAAATACCCGAAAACACATTAATAAATTTTTGAAGAAAATATGCTTATATAACTTGCCTAATTAGGAAGATAGTAGCAAAGGACAATATTTAAGTCAAAATGATCAATTAGTGCACATACATATTTTAATATACTGTTTTGTTTTCAAAAACATGTTTTAAATAAAAAAATACACATTTATTATAAAACAAGGCTCATCTTGGAAAACATGTTAACTAAATTATTGACTCTGGTTTACAAGGTTTTAGACAAACTAGTAAAATATTTGAAATGTTTTTGTTCAGTTTTGGCGCCAGTTTGAATAACATTTAAAAAATAAATATA
This sequence comes from Entomobrya nivalis, assembly GCA_034695485.1. Lineage (NCBI taxonomy): Eukaryota > Metazoa > Arthropoda > Collembola > Entomobryomorpha > Entomobryidae > Entomobrya > Entomobrya nivalis. Next base: position 2,502 of record JAQFZH010001599.1, read on the forward strand.
TATTGTTAATTGTTTTACTGATTATTGTGTTGTTATTGAAGTTTTGTCACAAATACTAACACGCAGTTAACTTTTAAAATGTTTACTCTTCAAAATATCAAAGCCGTCGAGCATGCTATTTCCCAATAGTGTTCTTTTATAATCTTTTGCATAACTTTTGCTTGGATATCGCGTGATAATTACGTATGCTTTAGATACTCGTGTTAACAAAGTATAATGTCAAGAACATGCTCAGGCTGGATAACAAGCTTTTGTTATCAAAGTTGTTTTTTTGTTTACCAGACAACGTCTTTTGACACGCAGTGTTTAAATATTCCTTAATAAATAAATAAACAAGCACAAAGCTTGTGCACATATCAACACGCTATTTAACTTTTTGACGTCAGCTGCCATTTTTCATACTAATGTTTTATAAGCATATATGTGTGAGGTTTAGCTGGTATTATAGAAACACGTGCATACGTTACGCCATTAATTTTGTAATTTATTTGAAAACATTCGCAACAACACTTTCTTGAAAGCAGAAGAAATGTCATTCCTAAACCATCGAGCAAAGGCTTAAGCAGAGCATGTTAATAATTTACTCTGACTACCGATTTCAATATTGGAATCTTTTGTTTTGGAAAACGAACAAAACAAGCAATCAATGTCGTTAAAAATCAACGCAGTTTTAGTATGCGCGTCAACTTACCTAATTAACTTATATGTTGTTTTTATAAGGTTCATAAGCAAAGTGAATGAAAAGAATGTTTTGGAAAAGTAACCTTGGAAATCTTTATAGTTATTTGACTATTTTAAAAGTTTTTACTCTGAATTGTACAGATTCTCAATATGAATGGAAAAAATGCTTTGATTACGAATGAAAGTTGATTTTAATAACTTTTCGGATGCTTCTGTCTTTCATAACCGTCATGCCTCTAACCAGTTATTTATTGACGCAAAGCTTTTTCAAAGGTTTTTGAAATACTTGAAGATATGTAGTTCAGTACCAATTTACACTTATCAGGGAAAATTGTATAATTTAAATTAAGACGAACTAAGAAGTATTTACCCCAATTCTATGTTGTAATATTTAAAATTACCTTCAAAATAAAGGGAATTTTACTTGTTACGTAGGCATATAAAATACCTTGTATTTTATTTACAAACTATCCATCAATTCGAATAGAACAACAATTTTTCGCTTATGAAAAACAATTTGAGTAATTTTCAATTTAAAAGTGTCCAAATAAGTAAGTGGTACTCGACTGAATTATTAAGTTTGGTCTTATTCGGAAATTAATTATAGGCTTTGGATTTTTTTACAGAAGTTGTTTAAGGAAATACTCAAAAACAACTTCTTGCATATTATCTTAATACACTTCCGTATTTATGAAAAACGCAATAGAAGCTTTAATCATTAAGAAAATGGATATAAACAAAGTTATGTTCGCTGCTCTAAGCATTTGCGTTTTTGACTTTAAGGGTCATTTTATGTTTAAAAAACTTATAAGTTTCCCAAAGGTCCAAATTTAAATCATGCTTCTGTCTGAAAATTTTCTCAAAATATTTATCCAGCCGAACGAAACTTCTCCAAGAATCGCCGGTCAACTTTTTAAGTTCATCCCAAGATACTGGACGGTCGAGCCAGAAATGGCTTCTAGGCGGGCTAGATATTTCTCACGTTGATTTCAGCAACTATGCTGGATGGATTCGAATTCTGGATGACAGCTTTCTCGCAATAAATGGAACCTTTAATGGGACAAATCTAATGTTGAATCAAAGTAATTGCATAGTCCTCTTTTTTGCTTGCATTCTAACCGCCGAACGTTACAAAATCAGGGCACAATTTCCTCAAGACTACGTGGCGTTCTTCAACGGAATTATTCAATTTGCGATAACCCATTCAAAAGGTAGAAATAACCCAAATGAAAACACTTCCTAGCTTTTCAGCTAATGTTGTTTTTCGTTTTAGGTAACCCCCCAAAGACCTCAACAGCCAAATTTGCAAAATACATTTTCCGAATTTCGCGATTTATCGTCAATTGGATTTGTCATTATGCGGTTACTACATCATGCTGTCTACACGTGTCCACACCTTTTAATCCAATATAGCTTATTTATCGTTTATTTGGGTTGTCACATTTGCCTAACGGCATATTTTGGAAAATGGTGGATATTCGAGTAACGTTTCTGGTCAATTTTGTTATTTGGGTAATGTTAGTAACCCACGATTTTTGTCTTCTTGTCGACATATATATTGGTGTACTTTCACTAACATTTTGTCAGCAAAATGCATTTTACTATGAAATTCATTATTTATAAATTATTTAACAAAATGTTCATTCGTCTTTTATTGGAAATTTGTAGCAAGCCTTTATTACCTGTTGATCGTGGCATAAATTTTATAGAGATCCATACTTCTAAGGACGCCATTCTTCCTCAATGTTTAGTCGGTCGTGGAGTTCACATATTAGTTGAAGTTTATAATGAAACTATGCGTTCACCATTGTTTTTCTTTATGTTTACATGTGGAATGGTAACAAATCAACTGTGTGTGAGTTAACAAAATATATAAAATATATTATTTTTTACCAGAATATTCAATTCCTTCAAATAATAATATATATATCTATATATATGTGACGAGCCATTACGAATATTACAATAAGGATATTAGATGTTGTAATTGTAGTAAGTTTATAATGGCGGCTAGTTTAAGTATATTTGCGGATATTTTATGAGTTGTAAACTAAGCAACGAATGTGGTTTCTTATTAAAAATGTCAGATGCTTTATAACTGTCAACTTTATAACTGTATTGCAATATAAAATAGTTTTGGAATATCTTCACAGTCATTAATCGACGTGAAGGTTTTTTCAAAAGGTTCTTAAAACACTTGAAGTTCTGTAAAACTATATTAATCTAGCATATTTTAATTTTAGATTTAGATGCTTTTTATGAGCTTATCTATTATTTGGAAATACAATATAAATGTAAATATGACAAACGGCTTATCCATTTCACTTATGAGAGAAAATCGTACAATTTTAACTTCATAACAATTGTAAAGCAGTGAGACCGATTTGATGTTTTTGATAATTGGTTTTCGTCGTCTTAATGAAAGAGATAATTATTTCAAACCGCGTTTCCTACAGACTCAATATAAATTGGGTTGGTTTTGGAAATTTTTCCATCTCAACTAAAACAATTTTCAAAACATTTGGTGGGTATTCCAGTTATTAAAGCAATTAAAATATTTACCAAAAATTGTCAAATTTGTCCAAATAATAAGCTACATAACCATCTTCGGTAAATCAGTCCAGGACTACGTACGCAAAATACACTTTTAAATTTTATCACCAAGGCAAACAATCGAATAATTAGTCTATACCTATTTAAAAAAAACAATTTGGCTGGTATACTCTTCCAAAAAATAAGGTTCATTTAAATTTTTCAAGTTGACACATAAACATAACTTAAATTTATTTTAAAGCTTTCAATGACTTTCAAAAGAAAAACTTTTTTTGTAGAATAAACGAGTGGTACTCGACTGAATATTTTTGTTTAACCGTTACCCATCAGTATATCAACTACCGATTAGCGTAGCTAGGTAGTTAATGAAATCGATATCCTGTCTGAGTGTGTGTCTGTCTGTCTGTGAACACGATATCTCAAAATCTGCTTGCCCGATTGACGCCGAATTTAGTACACAGACAGCTAACGTCAAGACCTTCTATAGGATTGAATTTCAGACCCGAGGGTCAAACGATACCCGAGATATAGAGAGTCACCAGGTCACATGCATTTTAAATGTCCATTTTTATCGTCGAATACCAGACAGGATCAACATCTGATCACAATGGAATGCATTTCAGACATCAATATCGCTCCTGACCCGAGATATGGGAGTCACAGGGTCACATGCATTTTAAATCGCAAAAAACTTTATTTGTCAATTCTGATGCAGGATCATCAGCTGATCAAAATGGAATGCATTTCAGACCTCATTATCGGCCCTGACCCGATTATATTATATATGCGAAAGATGGGACATATTTGTTATGTACATCCAAACACATACATGAACGTACAAATGCGTATTTAAACGTACATATATGTTCATATACATCACATCCTTCGACGCAATCGGTAGTTACATATAAGAATTTAACATTCTTCTCGTTATTTAGAGATATTCGAAACAGGCGTTCCCGACATTGTCCAAGATATTCAAAACAACTTTGAATAATATCAAAATATACTTTATTATTTAAGTAGCTTTAACCATATCAGGAAGGAAAGTTGTTCTAACTATCGGTAAGCATACGTGTTTTAAACTTGTTTCTAAAAACATTAGCTTATTCTAAATCTTAAACTTATATTTTTATCTGAAAGTTAAATTTTAAAAAATCCAAATTTTAGCCATGTTTTTGTCTGAAAATTTCCTGAAAATATTTATCCAGGCGAACTCAACGTCTCCAAGAATTGCTGGTCAACTGTTTATAACAACAATCTATAATTTATCTCGATTGGCCCAAATATGTTCGTTTCAAAATATTGAGAAAATGCTTTGACCTAGAAAGCTCAAACTTGGCAAAAAGGTACTTTAATTAAGGACATTAATTTGCGCAACTAATTAACTAATTTGCATAACTACTATCTAATTTGCAGAACTAATATCTAATTTGCATAACTACTATCTAATTTGCATAACTACTATCTAATTTGCATAACTACTAACTAATTTGCCTAACTACTATCCAATTTGCATAACTACTAACTAATTTGCATTACTAATTCGCATAACTAACCAAACTAATTAAGTAATTTGCATAACTAATTAACATAACTAATTTACTACTAATCAACTAATTTGCATAACTAATTAACACCACTAATTAACTAATATACAAAACTAATTGGCTTCCACCCGACCAAAAACTTTCAACTGACCAAAAACTTTCACCTGACCAAAAACTTTCACCTCGCCAAAAACTTTCACCTGACCCTACACTTTCACCTGACCAAAAACTTTCCCCTGGCCAAAAAAACCAAAAAACGAAGTTAACTTAAATTTTTCCCTTGACCAAACCTGGACTTTGGCCTTATAAATAATTATATATACAATCCATAATTTATCTGAATCGTGTATTGTGTCTAATTAGACCGCATCGTGTTGCAACGTTAATCCTTCGACTTGAATTAAGAGAAATGTGAATTGTGATTTGGCCAGGATATATATTGCCGTGGACGAACGAAGTGATAAGGTCGGTTAGGTAAGGTTATAAAAGTCTCAAAGATGTGTACAGGGAAGAGAAACAAGGTTAGGTTTTGTCTCAGAGATGTGTACAGGGTAGAGAAACAAGGTATGGTTTTGTCTCAGAGATGTGTACAGGGTAGAGAAACAAGGTATGGTTTTGTCTCAGAGATGTGTACAGGGTAGAGAAACAAGGTTAGGTTTTAAGTCTCAAAGCTGTCTACAGCTTAGAGAAGCAAGGTAAGGTTTTAAGTCTCAAAAATGTGTACAGGGTAGAGAAGCAAGGTTAGGTTTTAGGCTTCAAAGATGTGTACAGGGTAGAGAAACAAGGTTAGATTTTGTCTCAAAATTGTGTACAGTGTAGAGAAGTAAGCTAAGGTTTTAATTCTTAAAGTTGTGTACTGCAGAGAAGCAAGATTAGGTTTTAAGTCTCAAAAATGTGTACAGGGTAGAGAAGAAAGGTTAAGTTTTAAGTCTCAAAAATGTGTACAGGGTAGAGAAGCAAGGCTAGGTTTTAAATCTCAAAATTGTGTACAGGGTAGAGAAGCAAGGTCAAGTTTTAAGACTACAAGATGTGTACAGGGTAAAAAAGCAAGGTTAGGTTTTAAGTCTAAAAGATGTGTACAGCGTAAAGAAGCAAGGTTAGGTTTTAAGTCTCAAAATGTGTACAGGGTAGAGAAGAAAGGTTAGGTTTTAAGTCTCAAAAATGTGTACATGGTAGAGAAGAAAGGTCAAGTTTTAAGTCTAAAAGATGTGTACAGCGCAGAGAAGCAAGGTTAAGTTTTAAGTCTCAAAGTTGTGTACAAGGTAGAGAAGAAAATTTACGTTTTAATTCTCAAAGTTGTGTACAGTGTAGAGAAGAAAGGTTAGGTTTTAAGTCTCAAAAATGTGTACAGGGTAGATATGGGTTGGTCGCGAAGTGTGCACCTTCAAATAAGTGTTGGAGTTACATTAACGGGCTCATTAAATAATTGTTAGAATGAAGTCAACGTTCCGCTTCAAAAAATAGTTGAAGTTGATCTAACGGTTACATTCAAATAATAACTGGAGTTGAATTAACGGCCCACATTCAATTAACCGCTTGTCGGCGCTAGTTACATATCATGAAAAAACTAGCAAGGTTCAAATCCTTGACGACAGGGCCAAATATGGCTTCAAGGCTCGTTCCCTATTTCTTTTGTTTATTGCAGCAACCATGCTTGTTCGAATAATTCTTGCAAGAAATGAAGCGAATCAAACTGTCAATCAAAGTATTTGTGTGATCCTCTTTTTATCATGCATTCTTATCGCCGAACGTTACCGAATAACAATAATTTATGAACTTCGGAAAGAACCTGTTGTGGGAAACGAAATCCCGATTTCTTTAAATCTGTTTTTTATATTTACAATTTTTGAACTTACACTTGTAATCTTGGTGGTGTATGGATTCGCGGGCAACTTTTACGAGTCAAAAAAGTGGGCTGGGATAAATCAGAGAAAAATTGTAGCAGGAAGCGTAGAGAGTAAAGTAGTTGTAACGAGAAAGGAACGACGGTATAGGGAAATCTATGTACGTTCATGTCAAATAGAAAAGGTTCAGCTTGGGTTGTCCAATTTCATTGAAATGACAACGCCACCGATTTTTCAGATGTTTTGTATGGATCGGATTATTGATATATTGCTTATAAACTAGTTATTGTATTTACGCCTATAGTTAGTATAAATTTTAAGGGAACTAGTGTTATTCTCAGTAAAGTTATATGCAAAATTTTAAACCTATTTCTGACCCGAAAAGGTCACTTTGAACTAAAGAGACAAAAAATTTCGACCTTGACCTTGGGGTTTGACCCAGGGGCTTATAATCAATATGATTCTTGCCCCTGACAATAGTGACCTACTTGCAATTTTTTTGAAGTTGTCTTGGAGGGAGACAGACGGACAGACATGATAAAGGCAAAAGTATAGCACAATAATCAACATTGCAAATTTACTCTGTAAACGGTCTGGTTTATGCATCATAAAAAATGAATGAATACATTAACAGTCAACAATGTCTTGTACGTTATTTTCTGTCCGTTACAAAAATAATATTAAACTGGTTCTGAATCGCTAGTTATTTCTTTTTTCTGCTACTTCTGCTTACGAACGTGTTTTGTTGATAAATTTTCAGATGTTTCTGTTTCATAACTGCCATGTTAATAAAAATGATTTTTGAATGTCTTCACAATTATTTATAAAAATGAATATTTTTAAAGATTCTTAAAATACTTGACATTCTGTAAAAAATACATCGACGGATCATTTACGGCATGTCCTATATGCATACCAGACAAAATGCTGACATATCCTATATGCTCGCCAGCTTTCAAGACGGAAGCCTATATGCAAATATACAAATATTACAGGAAAGCAAAAAAATTAATAAGTGCCTACATACCAGTGTCTGGTATTGATGGTATGAAGTCTGTGAAAGGTCAATGTTAGAATTATTGGTGTTACTAATAATATCTATATTACTTTTAAAATGTAACTAGATACCTAAACTTTCCATATTTAATGATAAACTAATATTTTTTGAATACACTCAAACGAGTTTGTTTAAACATTTTAGACTCGCTTGTTCCGTTCTCAAATGTAAACACCATGATCCGCACATCAAAATATACCGAATTTTATTGGCTTTTTTCTGCGCAAGAATCGCACTTTGCCCCACATCCGTCTTGAAAGCTGGCGAGCATGTAGGATATGTCAGCATTTTGTCTGGCGTGCATATAGGACATGCCGTAAGTGACTCGTCGAAATCAATCCAGCATGTTTTTATTCTTAGATTAAGATGCTTTTTTATAGTTTTAACTTAACTAGTGCTTGGAAATACAATATGAATTAGCGTCATACATAAATTTACCAAACAAAATGATACAAAATTAATACGGGCAAACATATTTGTATTTTTTGAAATGTTGTCAACAACTTATATATTTCACTAACGAGTGAAATTCGTACTATTTAAATTATAAATAAGTTAGAAGCATTGACACCAATTCCATGTTTTTGATAATTTGTTTTCGTCGTTTTCGAGATAGATTTAATTATTTCGGACAGCTTATCGTACAAGCCAACTATGAATAAGGTTGTTTTTTTGGAAATTTTCCAGTTTAAATTAACCACTTTAGGAACATTCTCAATGGGTTTTACATTTAGGTCATTAAAGCTATTAAAGTGTTTACCAAATATTGTAAAATTGGTACAAATAATAAGCTAGATAACCCTCTTTGGTAGATCAGTCCAGAGCCACGTGTGTAAATCAAATTTTTAAATTTTATCACCAAACTAAGCAATCAAATAATAAGTCTATAGCTATTTAAAGAAAATATATTCTGCAAAAAATTAAGAATCATTTTAATTTTTCGTATTAACACGTAAAGAGAATTAGATTTATTTTAATGCTTTCAATGAGTTTTAAAAGGAAAACATTTTTTTGTCTAAAATAAACGAGTGGTACTGGACTGAATATTTTGTTTTTATAGTTACCTATCTATACAAAAATTAAGAGATATTCAGAACATGCGTTTCAGACATTGTCTAAGAATATTTATATTCAAAAACAACTTTGAATAATGCCTAAATATACATTATTTTTTTGAAGCATTTAACATTTCAGAAAGGAAATTTGTCCTAACATTCAGTAAGCATACGTGTTTTGGACTTGTTTCTAAAAACATTGGCTTATTTTAAAGCTTACATTTAACATTTGTCTAAAATATAAATTTGAAAAAGCACACAATTTCACACAGGTTCTCAAAGAATCCAGTTTTTTAACCATGCTTTTGTCTGAAAATTTCCTCAAAATATTTATCCAGGCGAATTCAACATCTCCCAAAATTGCTGGTCAACTGTTTACATATCATGCCAAACGAAACAAGGTTCAAATCCTTGACGACAAGGCCAAATATGGCTTCAAGGCTCGTTCCCTATTTCTTTTGTTTATTGCAGCAACCATGCTTGTTCGAATAATTGTTGAAAGAAATGAAGCTAATCAAACTGTCAATCAAAGTATCTGTACGATCCTCTTTTTATCATGCATTCTTACCGCCGAACGCTTCCGAAAAAGAGCACAATTTCCAGAAGACTTTGTGGCGTTCTTCAATGGAGTTATTAAATTTGAGACAATCTATTTCAAAGGTATAAAACATAAAGCAACTAAAAATATATTTTCGGTTTATAAAACTTAGGATTTTTTTCTCAATTTTTTCAGATATCCAATTGAAGACCTCAAAAACAGCAAAAATCGCAAAATATTTCCTCCTAATTTCTCGAGTCATCATTCTCTGGATCTGTCCTTATGCAGTTGCTATATCCTGCAGCTTAGTCACTTCTACACCTTTCAATCCACTTTGGTTGGTGTACCATTTATTTGGATGGCCACAATGCGGAAGTAATATAATTTGTAATTTGGGGGAAATTGGGATCACCTTCCTCTTTAATTATACTATTTGGGTGGTGGTAGCAACCCAAGGTTTCTGTCTGCTTGTTGATATATTTATTGGGGTACTTTCACTAACAATGTGCCAGGAAGTTGCTCACAGGTAATTACATTACAGTTCGTCGAAGCGTTTTATTAATAAAATAATTTCATTTTAATAATAAACAAATGTTCATTTGAAATTCGTAGGAAGCTCTTATTGGATGTTGACCGTGGTACGAGTTTAATTGAGATCCATAATTCAAAGGATGACATTTCTCCGCAATATTTAGTCGGTCGTGGAGTTCACATATTAGTTGAAGTGTATAATCAAACCATGAGTTTACTCTTGTTTCTCTTTCTCTTTACAGCAGGAACGGTACAGATCAATAGTACGGTTACCCTAATTTATGAACTTCAAAAATACTCTGTTGTTGGATTCCACATTCCATTTTCTTTAAAACTGTTTTTTGTATTTACCATTTTTGAACTCACACTTGTAATTTTGGTGGTGTATGGATTCGCGGGCAACTTTTACAATGAGTCAAAAAAGTGGGCGGGCATAAATAAAAGGAAAATTGTAGCAGGAAGGAATGCAGGGAGTAAAGGGGTTGTAACAAGGAAGGAACGCCGGTATAGGGATGCCTACATACGTTCATGTCAAATAGAAAGGGTTCAGTTTGGCTTGTCGAATTTCATTGAAAAGTCGACGCCACCAATTTTTCAGCTGTTTTGTGTGGATCGGATTATTGACATATTGCTTATTCTGAAGTAGGTGCATTTAGGCATGTGGTTAGTTTAATTGCTAAGGAATTAGTTTGTTGACATGCCCAGTAATATTATACACATATAGTGTGCAAGATAAATATAATTTTCACTGGTTTATATCACTTGATTTGTTTTCAATTCTTTTAAATATAAGTACTTTTAAATTATAAATGTTAGAGCTACGAATTTTATAAGTGAATTAATTTATCTAATTGTAACATTAAATGTTTATTAAATTAAATGAACAATATTTATTAAAACTATATTAACAGATTTATACATGTATATATTTTGATGATAAGCTCTTATAAAAACATTTTTTTAGTGTAGCAAACTAATATTTGTTTTAAAGTTTTCAAGTAGATAAATAAAACTAGTCCATTATATTTATTCGACAGCTACAGTTTATCCATTTGAGAATGCATTTGCAGATTAGAAACCGGTACTTGAGATGTCCGCTAACTGAAGTATAGCTATTACGTATGTTATGCAGCTATTTAATATCTTAACAAAATAGAAATTTGACAAAATTTGGTAAAAAAAAATATATAATATTTATGCGTTTATTATTATATATCTGAAATCTCACTGTTATTTGTAGTACACGGCTGTATGACAAAACTCCACAAATTGTGTAGACTGATGGCCGAATTGTTACATGGTTTACAAATATTTCCATCTAGAAAAAAAACATAACTTAATAAGCGATAACACAAAAAAATGATATATTAATTGTTTTTTTTTGCTTACCTCCAGCAATTCTGGCGCAACCTCCAATTTTCGTTTGGAGGAAACCCCCATTTTCCTTCTCATGTGAATAATTAAATCTAAAATTTCCTTTTCCTCGTTCAATACCCTTTCATTAATTTTTACAAGCACCCAAAATGTAATAATATCGATAACCAAAAAGTTTTGTGATATTGCGACCATCGAAAATGGAATATATCCCTTTAGTAGCCACATTACAATAATCCAATTAGTAATTGAACTAGCAAAGAAACTTGCGGCCAGAATAAGATGGACTCGTTCAGAGATATTTTTTGTAAGTTGGTACTGTCTTCTCACAAATCTCACAAGACTAAATACATTCTTCCATGCTTTTATTTCGTTGTTACAATTTTCTTGATTTTGTAATGCATTTTTTATAAGAATTTGTGCGTGTACAACAACAAGCGTAAGTATTCCTATCAATAAAAGTTTCAAATTATTTTGTATCCTAACCAAAGGTGCTAAATAACTCGTAACGATGGATACCCAATAATCTGTCTCGGTACACTTGGGATTGTTACGAAATTTATAGCAGTTTGTTGTCGTGTAAGATAGGGCAAATGGTTCAAACATTATTAAAAATAGCAGATATTTAAGACGTTGACTTAATGTTCCGTAAAATACACTGAATGTATTCGAAAGTATAGTATTTGGCAAATGATTTGAATTTTGAAAAGCTTTAGAATATTTATATTCGTAAAAACTTATCCAACGATTTATCAAAAATGCTATATTTGGTGCAGCCAAAAATGTTGTCAGCATTATAGCCGTTCCACAGGAATAATATTGGAATACATATGCAGCCATTATGGTATCACCAAATTTTTCTGCAGGGTTAGGTTCTGAAGATATATTTGTGGGTAAAATTTCGATATCTGTTGATGTTCCCGTGACAAGATAATGGCTGACTATAGCATTACCACTTACTACATTGTATACAAGGTATATAGATGATATAACGATGACGAGTTGGATTACAAGAGAATAAATGGATTGCCATGAACGAAATTTGAATCGAAATATATATTTTGGATTAGGTGTGTTGTTGCTCGTTGCACTTGCAATTTTTATGAAATTTTCAGAATATTTTGCTTCGAATATTAGAGGTACTGCACCAAAATATTTAACAGGCTGCAAGCTTGTTAGGAATATCTGTTCTAGTATTGAAGACATTTTAAACGATGACATTTCAGTACTTTTCATTTTGATATGCACAAATTGGTAATGGAATAGGGTAAAATATTACATTGAATATTAGGAGTAGTCTATTATTATGAGTAATATTATATGTATGTTGGAATATGCGGTGTTCACTATACTACATTTATTCAGGTCACTATCATTCTGCGATTTATTTTTCTGTGGTCAATCTAGTTGTTAAAGTAAATAGAAGACACTCGAAAACTTTATTTGCTATTTGGGATGAAAAATTTGGAATTTAATACTTTAAAAAAAGTAGAGCATCAAATGACTATATGTAAATAGAGCAATTATTAAATAGTTCACTAATGTGATGAGTAAAAATTGTATACCAAAAATTTTGTATCCCTCGTCGTCTAATCTTTTAAAAACTTGAATTTTAAGTGTTCGACGTATTTGTCTGATATTTTCTTAGTCTATTTGTCCAGCAACAATCTGTTTACTTAAAGATATTAAATATTTAATTGAGTTCAGAACATTAAAAAAAAGAATTATATATTTGCTACACATTTAATTTTTTTAATTGACATTTTTTTTATAAAAAAAACTTGAATCAAGATTTGGTTTTTTTGCACACTTTACTCAATTATAATTTAGTTTGCAATAGATACGAGAATAGTAACTAATAGATCAATACTCCTGTCAATAAACCCCAAAAAAGTTTCCCATCCAACTTTCCAAAACGGGTAAGCTGTTTCAAACCACAAACTCGTTGGAACACACTTAAAAGTTTTTCTATAGTATTTATATGTTAAACTATTAGCATAATTAGTTGGACGTGTGCATCTATTCTTAACAAGTCGACTAGCCGAATTTCCCACAATTTTTACAAAAATAGCAGATGTCTCATGTATCATTGTGACAAGCTTCGTTTCTAAAAATTCCACTGTTATAATCGCTAATAACCCTATTGGGGCTACTTGTAACCCAGGTCTTGTGAATACTTCCGAAGAAAATCGAACTGAAATGTAGCCTAAACTTACACACATCAAAAGCATACAGGCATGATGAATTGTGATGAGAAAAGATCCAGTAGCGTTATTACACATACAACAGTGCATCCGATTTATTTTGTAAATTTGATATATGTCCTCCATTGTTAGAAATCCAGCAGGTGTAAGAAAATTATAAACTTGCTGATTTGAATTTTTCTGGACCACTAAAATTGGCGTTGAGTCAATTGGCGTTGTGACGATAAACCAGTAGGATACCTTAATTGCATGAATAAACCCACAGATACACCAAAGGACAATAGTATTGCAACATTGAAGAATGGCATAAAATACGAAGAATAGTATGGGTAGCCATCGAAGTTCGAGTTTGGGAGTTGTCTCTAAAGTTTCAGAAAAGAATCTATGAAGTGGATCAAACCTTGACAGAAATACGATTGGGAAGAAGGCAGCTACGAATAAGGAAAATGCTGTGGCAAAAATGGTTATGACTTTTAACATATTTTGGCATTGTTTGGTAATAAGATGATTTTTCAAACGGTTGTTGTACTTTTTGGTTAGTGCTTCATCTGAACTTAGAATATCGTTAAACCAGACAACGATTAGTTCACTCATTCGTTTGTGTTGCCAACCTGCCAAAACTGTTAGGCAGATGATTGTAATGTATGCAAAATCTCCGACAAAAACAATTCGTTCCATTACAGGGTCATTGGAGTATAAATTTGAGTTATCGGCGACTTCTTCGACTAATTCCAAAGTAATATTGCTGGAGTTTATCCACAGTTTAATTGAAAGGATGAGGAAATAAATTATTAGATAGCTTATGAAAATTAACCAGTTCCAGTTTGAAACATTTCCCAGCAATGTTAAGCGGTTGGTGTTGAAGTCCCAACCGAATTGAGAACAGTAACCTAGCTGAAACACGAAAAACCTCAGTCCAAGTAATCTTAGCACGAGGTTTGGGATCATTCTTATTTTTATGACGAAATATTCAAAAGGACTTCAATTTTTATTTTAAGGAAATGTAATGTAAGCGTAAAAAATAATCTTTTGTCCTAAAAGTTTTTTTATTCGTTGAGATGGCTCATTGTTCTGCTACAAATTTTTTTACTTGCGAAAGCAAAATGCGTTTTAGTACTATTTAGTTTAGAATGTTGGGTTGCAGGCTTTTCAAAAGTTTGGTGAGTGAGTTGCTTGCATATAGGGTTTTGGTTTGTACAATTTTCTTTGACGTCATATTTTTTTTTGGAAAACTATTTAACGTTAGATAAAATCTATTAAAACGCTAAAGGTCTTGTATCATTTCAAGGATAGTCAATTATTAGCTACAAATCAGGAAGTGGTTATATTTCAGTTGTCAGAAAATATTAGACACAAGAGTAGTCGTAATATTCGGCTTAGTTCCGAATGCCTGCCTCTTTAATTTCGGCCAACTAGGAAAAATAGATATTTTTTGTTACCCAGTCAATTTTGAGTCAACATTTTACTCTGATTTTATCTTACATGCTCGTTTACAATCTAGAGGCGCAATTACCACTAGAGTCATTTACTTAAGTTTCTGCATGTCAAACTTTATAAGTATTCTGTATGCCAGGTTGAGGATTTTGTAAGAACTGTTATGATAGGTATCAAAAAAGCTTAAAGTTACTATCTCAGCATATGTCTCATGTATCTTTACTCAAACTTTAGTTTCTAAATATTCTTCAGTCAGTGATCCTAACACACTTGTTAACCCCACCTTGATATACTGCGTATACTGCATGTAGTAAAATAACATTTGCTGACGTTAAATATGAACCACCCAAAAATATGTGTAACTCATAATTTTGATAAGACAGATTTAGTGCTTTATTGAAAGGTTTTTATTTTAATTGAATGTACAATTTTAAACAGGACGTATTAATAAAAAATATTTTTTGCAGATTTCAATAAATACATTTGTAGGCCATAGTCGTCCAAATATTGATGTTGATGTGTTTGCTGATTTGCGTTATTTATATATTTTTTGAACAAGAAAATACAAAAATATCCTTCCCAATAGTCATAATTTCAACCAAGCATATTTACATTTTTCTGACAAGAAAACAGGATAAAACGGGTTTTTACGGTTACCTTAAGTATAATTTAACTGTATATGAATAACATTAAAACCAACTCAATAACTTTTTTAATCATTGAACATAGTTGGGAAAGTTTAGTCCATTAACAGGTCAATTTCTGTAAGGGTAATATATATGACATATGGATTTGACTGAAGATACCACAAATGTGTAAAGTTGCACGTATTTTACAAGATAACACAGTGAACAATAATGAGAAATGTTATTAAAATGCACAGAGTCTTATAATCCCATTAAAAATGCATTTCCTTTATCATTTCTGAGCATTCTAAAAATACAAAAAAGAAACAATTCTTTTTAAGTAGAAGAGTATACATGTGGACATTCTCATTTGATGGACGGAACGAGCATTTGTTTCTCTTCTAAACTCAGATAATATTGTGTATGCCACAATGTAAAAAAAAGAAACGATTTACCCTTCCAAGTTATTGCTGGATTAACTTAAATGAATATGTGATGAACAATAGCACTGCGTAAAAGCTATACAGATTTCAACACCAAGTTGCTATCGGAATATATAGTGAGTGAGCATAAGAAAAACTCATTATAAATAACAGCTTGTTTGAAAACCACCCGGATTAGCAGATGGTTTTTACTGAATCATTCATTGTCTCTTCACCTAAGCACTTTAATGTATATGGTCGGAGTATACCTTTATGTGTTTGTGCGACAATGTTAGAAAAAAAGGATTATTGTATACTCCTTGCTCGTTATGTTTAAACACGAGTGCATTTTCATAATACAAGCTAGAATCAATGAATGCACAGACTTGTAAATTAACTAAGACTGTATAATAGTTTTTAAACATTCACGTTTATGTTCTTGTTCCTTCGAATGAACAATTTTAAAAAGTTTTTTGTTGGGAGTATAAATATCGGTGCACCATGTAGAGACTGATATCACTTTGTCTTGAGGAATTAACCAGACCAGTCCAAACCATTGAACTATTTCTTTCTACTTGGGTCACCATGAAGATCACATTGACGTTGTGGGTTTGCCTTGCTGTTGCAACGGTAAGTTTTAGCAATTTTAATTTTACATTATATTTTATTTGGTTGAGTTTTTTTTAAAGTGTTTTAAATTTTTTGAAGAATTGTAAGAAACAAATTTTGTTTTTGTTTAAATTTTTATGTAGGCATATGTTCAAGCAAGTTGCAACTCTGACAGCTGTCTAGCAGGTTGTAAAGATGAAGAGTGGCCGACTTCATCTTGTGTGAATCTATCAAAAGTGACTCTACTCGTTCTCAACAAATTGGGCACACAGTGTTTCTGTTGCAGCGGTAGAGACTCGTCTTTAGACGCCCTTCTTTCTAATAATCTTAAGGACTTGTGTAAATCAGGATGCTCACCACCCTTGAAAAACAATGGTAATACTCACGAGATCTTTGATGAAGCTTGCAGAAGACCTTGATTGATGAGTATTTTATTCGAGCACTTTTCTAAATATTTAATTTAGTGATTTAAAATGTTATTTCATGTCATACTTTATTAAAATTAAAATTAAATGTTACAAAGATATGGAATCGTGTTGAAATTTTCAAAGGTAAATGGATTGATTAGTTTTGAGTTCTATTGTAAGATAATTTGAATCCTTATTTTTACTTATTTGATTGGTATATTTCGTGGGATTTAAAAAATTATAAAAATATGATTTCTAAACAAAAATAATTTTGGTGCGTCTCTCTTCCATTTTTTTCACCGAAATCATCAAGGTTTGATGTCTATAGCGTACACATTAGTACATCGCAACTAGTAGTTTTCATGGGCATAACAAAATTGGCGTTTACAAGTTTATATCAGCCTGTTCAACCATTTCTGTTGGTTTTATACCTGGATTTGTTTTGCTACTTGAAGAATTTCCAAACGAAAAACAAGTGTGACTGGCGTTCGAAGTTCGCATTATATAGTGGGCTACCTTGCGAAATTGCTTGCTTGCTATTCCTGACGGAACTAGTCCTTTATTTCTATCATAATTCTGATGTCCTTAGTTATAACAACAATCTATAATTTATCTCGATTGGCCCAAATATGTTCGTTTCAAAATATTGAGAAAATGCTTTGACCTAGAAAGCTCAAACTTGGCAAAAAGGTACTTTAAATTAAGGACATTAATTTGCGCAACTAATTAACTAATTTGCATAACTACTAACTAATTTGCGTAACTACTAACTAATTTGCATAACTACTGACCAATTTGCATAACTAATAACTAATTTGCATTTCCATAACTAACTAAACTAATTAAGTAATTTGCTTAACTAATTAACATAACTAATTAACAACTAATAAACTAATTTGCATAACTAATTAACAACTAATCAACTAATTTGCATAACTAATTAACA
>JAQFZH010001600.1:0-20326 GCA_034695485.1 Entomobrya nivalis
TTGGATCATAATGTGTTGAAAAAAGGGGATGAAGTCAACGTTGTCTTAATCAACTACATTTTCTTACATAACTGACTATCTGAAAAGTATAGAGTATGTACCAATGAAAAGTGTTGACTAGTCGAATCCGTTCGATTGTACTTGACGCTACTCCACCCGCATGAATGAACATTGTTCGTTTCATATAACTTAAGTTGTTTTTACATTTTTGGTGGTAGTGAAAGAAAATAAATTACCAGTATACATATATATATGCTATTTGATGATCATCCCTTTTGTATTCCTAGTGCTCAGTCAATCGTGAAAAAACAATTTTGCGGTTGGCGGCTTCGAAATAATGACTTTCTTCCACTTACTTTGCATCTCATCCCATATTCACTACGACGAGATTTTAATAGAAAAATTCATACAGATAGAATTACTCCATAGAAATGTCAAACTCTAAAAGATGTACAAAATACAAAGATCACCTAACAAAAAAACCTTACAATTTTTTTCAAACAAAAAGTGACAGATACAGTAAACTTGCGGATACTTCGAAGTCTTTAAAGTATTTTAGCTTTTTTTAAGTCAATATATTTTCGAACTATAGTTTCCCCTCGCTATTAATCACTTTTCACTTTGCAACAATTGTTTATTTCTCAAGAGTAAAAACACGTTTTCAAAAATTCTACTAGAAAATACATTTAATTATTATGGAACCAAGTGTACAAATTACCACCACCACCTGGGAACAGAAAAAGTGTTTTTTCTAAGACAAAATTGTTATTTGTGTGTCTTTGGATAAAGTGTTAGAGAATTTTCAACTTTTGGAACAAGTCAAAAACAAGAAAAAACTCAAAGTGGACACAGAAAATGTAATAATAAATATAATTACATCCGACATAAATCGAACAACTAATAAATTAATTTTTTGTTCAAAA
This sequence comes from Entomobrya nivalis, assembly GCA_034695485.1. Classification (NCBI taxonomy): domain Eukaryota; kingdom Metazoa; phylum Arthropoda; class Collembola; order Entomobryomorpha; family Entomobryidae; genus Entomobrya; species Entomobrya nivalis. Next base: position 924 of record JAQFZH010001600.1, read on the forward strand.
AGCTTTTGTAGAAACCCTGCAAGTTTCGTCAAAATTTTACGCGAGATTTTGTACAAAGCGCTGAAAAATTATTTAAAGGTTTTCACGATTACCTAAAGCAGCTGGTTTGACTTCCAACTCACTAATTTGGCGTTGGGAGTTGTTAGTGCCTAATTTCCTGTTTTTTTCTTGGAACAACTTGATTTCCACTCGTTCAAAACGTTCGTCATAAACTCGATTTAATTTATCTAGCGGTCCCGTATTGTCAAAACCGTAAAAGCTCACGTCTACCATTATTATCATTTTCGCAAAATTGATAAATAAACTCACGGAAAGATTTCTATTACTGGTATTTGGACTGCAAACAGATAAATATAAAATGATTTTGTTATTCTTCTTGACAAGTTTTGTCTGACAAAAAGCCTTAACTATTTTTACAAAGCAGAAAAGTAACGTTTTTCAAGCTCAGGAAAACCAAACCGTCATTATCTTTTTCACCAGAACCGAATAATGGTTTGTTTGCTTAATGAAGAACTTTTTATCAAAACATATTTCTATGAAAAGAATCCCAAAAAGTTTCTCCAAAATCCTGCACAAAATTGGCTTCTACGGCGAAGGTCATTATCAAAATCATAAAAATTAAGCGCCTATATTCATGTTTTATTTATTTTTACTGTAAGTATGCATTTTCAATTCATAGTTTAGTCGTTTGCCCTGTCCAATCTAACTCGTCTATGTGTGCATATGCAACCTAATAAATATATATGAAGGTTACTGGTGAAAGTAAGTACAATTTCTCGCGTGGAATGCACATGTTATGGTTTTCTGTTCACTTATTCCAAACAATACAAAAAACGGTTTGAAATGAAGTAGTATAAAAATTTAAGAAGCGTTTATTTAAATTTGGGTTGACATTTATTGATACAGACATGTATGGTCTTAGAAATGCGATGAAAGTATGCAGATTGTTATACTATGACATCAATTGGCTGTTGTGTGATCAGGTACTTTAGTTCATGCTTTGGCAGTTCATATAGTATTAAAACAATGACTATTTTCTATTCTTTTTAGACGCAGCAATGTATAAAATGCATCTAATATGCATCGTAGTACCCGAACAACAAATATGCTTTAACAAAGCCAAAGTTATAAATATTTTCGCTTGAAATTGAGACATAATAAATTCATGAAGTTACGATGAATCATTTTGTTTATTATGGACTTATATTAAAACAAATAGCGTCCTTTCTCCAAGGTTATATGGGTGTCTGAAAAACTATCTTGATTATTAAAGGTCAAGGGCAAAAACGCTTCAGGATAATGTTTTTTTGGATTTGTTATACATATATCAAATTTGACGGGATTTTAGGTTCCTAATTTCCAAAGTAAATCTGTAAGAGTTTGATGTTTTAGTATGAAAAGGATAGCGTACATTCCAGTGTACACTGTATCAGTACACACAGCTCATTTTGGGCCCTATTATCGATTATGTTAGAAATTATTAGACTCACTGCTTATTTTCTGTTCAATAGCACAAATAATCACTGGACGCGGTCAACCTCACAGCGATATTTTATCATTGGGAATGTGATATTACCTGTATTTTGGTTTTTTATAAACCAAACAAATATTTGGGTATATTAAAAGAAAATAGTCTCAAATACAATTTTCGTTATCGTTCCAAGGCAGAATAGTTATTCAGAGGCTGATTGGACAAAATATGGTTTTTTTGGATTATTATTTCTTTTGTTTACGTTTTGACCAATTCACTGTAAAAAGTTGGTCTACTGTACTTCGCTAGTGTTACACTAATATAAGCCCAAGCTTTCCTAAAGCCGGCTTCCATGGTTTAGCTATTTATAAGTCGTTTTATGTTTTAGTGGGAAAATCCTCCCATGGGGTGTAGTGATCATTTACGTTTTTGTAGTATTACGTAAGCTGGTTCCTGGTATTCTTAGACATTGCTTTCAGGCATTTTGTAAAACAGTAAAAAAATACGTGGATAAAACCTGATACTTACCTAATACAATCTTAAATTAATCTAACATCTAGGCATTGGCTTTGAGTTTAATTAAATTTTCGACACGAGGGTATCCCAATTACGATATGTGAGTCAATGCTTTGTTGTTATCTCTGTTATGCATGCATGCATGATCAAGCTATTAGGTTTAGTTTTAGACAAACTGAAGAACTATGTAGAAATTAACCATTGCCATACCTCAAGTGAAGGACGAATTAGCATATCATATTGGCAAACACATTTCAAATTCAAATCTCTACTCGAATTATAATATAAGCTTTTGTACTAGAAACTACTAATTACACCAGGGTACATACATATTTACGTATATGTACTTGACACTATCAATAAAAAAAGTTTTCACTAATTACCTTTCAAACAGGCATACTAAAATATTCCAAGTTTTCTGGAAAGCTGTCCTTGCATCAAGTTGATCGATTTTGTGAAGACATCCATGCTTTGTCTATACATTTTATAGTAACTTCCTAACTGTTGGACGTGTAGATGAGTGATTTTACTTTATATACGTAAGTTTAGATTACAAATACGTTTTAGTTTTATATGGTTGGCAATAGTTTGCAAATTTTCAGTGTAATCGCCTTATGACATCGTACATTAAAATGATCGACGCCAGCACTACTTGAAAAATACTACTGATGTCGGAGGATAGTGATGTATTTATTGTATAACTAATAGAACATGTGATTCAGGCAAGACGACTTTTGCAGTTTGGTAATGATACTTAAGTCCCATGAAACCTTTTTCGTTTTTTATTCGTATAATTTATCTCGTTATTGCTGCACTCCAGCCAATCTGGTCTCGTTACCCATATTTGGTTCGCCTGGTACACCCAGATAAGAATGTCATATGGTAATATTTGTTTCAGTAGACCAATTTTTGTATTAACATGAATACGTGTGATTTTATATGCATTTTTACAGTTCAAGCTAAATATCGATGTGTAAAAAATAAATCGAATTGCCCCAAAAATGTAGGACAAACTTCATATTTTCACGTTCCATTTATCAGTTCAGTTTTTAATGTATTTTTAATAACCATATTTCAATTTACTTTTACACCATTATTGGAAAACTTGCCAATGAACTCTGACTTTCCTTTAAGAATGTTTAGCTGTTCTTGTGCCTTTGCACACGGGATAGCTGAGCTATTTTGAGTGCAATCCTTGGGAATTTGTATTCCCGGAAGTTCTGGACAGCTTGTGAGGGATATCTACTTCAATATTTTGGGTATTGCCATCCAAATGATCCTCTGATTTTCTATCACTTGTAGCAAAATCAAGTTTATTTGATGTTGTTGTATTTAAGGGATGGTCAGTTGAGTTATTTAAAGCACTGGGTTCGTGTCTCAAGTTCCCCTCCTTTTGGTTATGAACTATACTGTAACATATACTTAAATATTCCATTGCCTCTCTGTGTGACGGGTCAATAATAAGTGACTTTTTCAAATGGCTGGCAGCTTCCATATAGTTCTTATCGTGCCTTTTGTGATGTTAACATGAAACATTAAAAATAAACCATAAAAATATCATGAAAATAATTTACTACACACTAATCAAAAATAGCTAATAACTCACATGTACAAAACCCCAACATTAAAGTGTGCTCCCCCATGTGCCTGATTCGTCGCTTCAATTGCCCGGAGAAAGTGATGCTTCGCTGCTGCAGGATTACCCATCAACAAAGTTCCGAGGTTGTTGTGAGCGCTGGCATACTCAGGCCATAGCTTTATGGCTATAGTGTAGTGTTCAATAGACTTAGTTCTTTGTCCCATGTCCTTTTGCAGGTTTGCGTAGTTGTAGTGCATTTTGGCATTGTGCGGAATATCTTGTATACCGGAAGTGAACAAGGTCAGTCTTGACTCCCAAACAGTGTTTCTTTTCCATGTCCGTAATCCAAAGCATATGAGTAACGAACAGATACAAACACTGACGCACAATGTGCAGAATATCTGTAATTGATATTTCCTTTCCAATTTCGGTTTAATAGCTTGGTAAAGGGAATCCAAACCATGGGCAACTAGAATACAGATGCCCAAGCTTGTGGGTGAAAGACAATAAATCATTTTTATTATAGTATTTCAAGTATATGAAGGCATATATGTATATATTATAGATAGAATGTGGTATAAGGTACCTTGGAATATAGAGCACCCTTTCCGCAACAACAAAGCCAACGGAAAACAACAGGTTGGAGGCGGGTAGGTACGGAATTACAATGAAGAGCAAGCCAACTGCTAAAACTGTGTTCCCTTTTTTGTACTGTAAACATTTACATTTACAAAACACTATTTTTACTTAATTTCCCTTCTAAAAATGAAAAAGAATGTAATTTTTTTTGGAATCTTAAGATAACAGACGTCAAGTTTTTCAAAGAAGCTATGTATAGCATGCTTGATTGACCGTTTAACATAAAGATGCACAAATATTCCTTTTGAAATCCTAAGTTTCTTAACTCTACATTTTTATTAAACGTCTCAAGAGTTTTTTTGTTTATCAAAGTAGTCAAAAATTCGTGATCAAAGCAAAGTGCGTTTACTTATTCAAAAGAAAAGAATTCTCAACTTGTAACTTGTTTGTACTATTGACTTAAAATTTGGTACCTTTTTAGAATTAATGGTTTTTCGGACTAGAAGGAACAAGGTCATGTAAAAGGCAAATGTTGCCAAATTCCTGGAATCCCAAATTGTTTCCACAAGCGGAATAGAGCCCATTTGCCAATCATAACTTAGGATTAATGGGTGTATCATGAGAAGAAAGTTGAAAATTGGCAAGTATGCGTATGTCAGCAATCTAGAAAAAGGTTTATGTAAAAATGTATCACATTATCAATGGTAAAAATTTACAGCATACATTTTATCTGAACTACATACCTAGACAGGTCGGACTGTGAATACGCTGCTGGATTATCTGGACGACCAAACTTAGGAAATTCTCCATTCATCAATGCAAAGCGTATTGAGAGGCTTACAAAAATCTTGAAATAAAAAAAATTACACCTTAAAAATTCGTCTAGTTATGCGTTCGTGTGTTCTTTTGCATATATTTTGCATATATTCATTAACATACCAATGATACTAAGAAAATTAAACGTTTACGAAGATTTTGTTGTTGTCGATTATGTGTGGGATTTTGTTGTTTGTAGCTGAAATATGTGCAAACATAAAAGATTAGCAATTATGATTAGCACTTATATATCCGAAAGTTAACTAAATAGAAAAAAATATCATCATAAAAATTTTAACTTTATTTTTGAAATACCAAACTTTACTGCATATATTTAAAACAGATATACATATATTATGGTAAGCCATACCTTTCGTTTTGGAAATGTGAAAGTTGTGAGTTATATTTGTCCCCATGATTTTCTGCATTGTTCACATTTTTCTGCGTAGATGATGAAATGAACAAATGAAGGTGAAGGTAAAGGTGGTATAGTAAATTGATACCGAGAACTGTGATTCCCGATTCTTTGGTAAGCATTGCTGCACAACCCACAAGACCGGATGCGACCAAAATCGCGTTAGCTTTGGACAAAGAGAAAGTTGAACTAGAGAAAGTTACCATTTCAGATTTCAGGTGTTCATTGTCATTCAAATCCAAAAAGTTGTGGGCAAACTCAGCGTTGGTGTTACTTTGATTTCCGGTGTTGACGTTGACGAAGTTCTTTTGAAGTGGATTCAATTTACAAAAACACTTCTCACTTTCACGCACTTCTGGATGACGTTGATACTCTATTTTAGTTTTCGAATGAGAAAGTCTTTCGGGCGAAGATAGCGATAATACTTTGTGGTAAAGTAAGAAAGAGATAAGCATGAGTAGACACGTCAGCGCATCTGCTCGTCCCGTGATCCCAGCCACAGCTTCCGTGTGGATCGGATGAAGTGCGAATATCAAACTTGTTAATACTGCTGCTCGAAGTCTCATCTTGAGCACTGATCGACACAAATGAAGTAAAAGACAGCAAACTATTCCATGGATAAGGATATTGGTCCCGTGAAAAATTTCGGGACAAAGTGAATTGTCACATAGGTAGTAGTTCAGTCTGAAAAAATTAAATGATTAAAAATTAAGTATTATACTTTTACAAGAATGACTCGGTGGTTGTGATATTATTTGGTAGCATATATTCGAATTAAAACTTCTCACTTCGTTCTAGCTAAGGACCATTTTCACAGTTGCGTGATTTGACCTAATATTTTAATTTTCTAATCAATAAACCTATTTAGTATGGTATTTAAGTTTACCAAAAAATCAATGTATACGACCTATCGATTTCTAACTCTATTTCTTCATCAGTTGCGTGTATAACTTAAACTAAGAATAATATGAGCAACATTTTGGTAAAATTATCTGCTGACATGTGATTGACAACTTTCTCAAATGAAACGTAAGAAATCGATAATATGATACATTAATTTCACCATTTCTCGCTCACTCATCGTTTGATTAGCATCTGAATATTTTATGAGGTTTCCTCTCAGGCATATTGACACTTACTCAACACTGACACAACAAGTCCGTCCATCAACATATCAAACATCACGCAATGATTTTTAGAAACTCTGTAATTTTGTTTTGCATAATACGAATGAGAACGGGATTTAAAGGGAAACACCACAAACATCTACAAATAATTTACAATATTGCCCAAACTAGAAAATCTATTTACCAAAATGAAAATGTCTTATTTTGTCTTCCCCGTAATTATTTTCTAATAGATTTTGAAATAGATGCCTGAGCATTTAAAGTGGTTTAGACCACTTATATATTTTTATGAAATACAACAGATAACTTTAATTTTAGAAGGCTTACCTAAACGTGAGCACAGTAAGAGGTCTATAGCTTTTATGGGACAATGGACTGGACATGGGCATTCCCCAGTAATCATTCTTCCATATTGACCACCACCTGTCCCAATTATCATCTTTATTGGAAAATGAGGACAAACCAATTTTTGCACTTCTGGCCAAGTTGACATCCGGATTACGGACAATGGCCACTATATCATCATGAACAAAATCACCGGTCAAACTGTTGGAATATATGGAAGTTGCCACTAAAAACACGAAAATGTGATACAAATACATTTTTGTGATTCTTTTTATTTGAAGTATCCACTTAAGCACGTTTTAAGGTACCATATATCCCATCGATTTCCTCTGTATTTATTTCCCTTCATCCCAAGAACTTTCACTTTGGCACGGTAAAAACATTTAGAAATGGCGTTATGTTTTCATTTTACTTTTATTTATTAATGTATAACAAATTACTGACAACATTAACCTGCTCTTGGGTATTTGCACATTACCCCAAAGTAACTTTTAAACAAACAGTTTCACAAAAAAATATTTTAAAACTTTATTTTCCCCTGAAACTTTCACAAATTAATTCACAAATCCATTGTCTCAATTTCCCCTAAAATTCTGGAACACACATTATAATTGTCAAAAAATTGTATAATAACTAAATTGAGAACTATTCTCATATAGCCCCTTTTTAGATGATTTCAGAAGTTCACTATCAAACACAACTCAAATACTAGTTTTCACTTACACTTACACCAGAGCACTGACTATATTCCGCTCGCTCTCCTTCAAAGACTGACTGATGTACACCAGTCACCGTCAGCATTTTACCACCGAGAAAGTTTGGCTAGTGTAAAGGTTGAGTGTGGCGTGTGGGTTTCCGCATGCCTCCCCTTTTTCACAACTTTGAGCTTCGCTTTGCTCTACATTTACTATTCATTGAAATCCCACGTCTCTTGTGCCTGCACTGTTGTAAATGAGTGAAAGGAAAAAGGGGTTGGTGGGCTTGCACAAAATATCCTTGAGCTATTTCTACTTTTACAGTACACACACACCGCTTTAGTGACTCACGTTTGGATTTTTTCTCGTAAATGCTCTCGGGTTCCCTACGGATAATTTTCCCTACACATATTTTATGAACAAAATACGAATCACGGGAGACTTGGCTAGATTAGATTTTGAATCTGGCTTCCATTCTGCTATAAATACACATGCCATTTGGTATTTCGTTTTACCCCATAAGAAACAGCATGTTTGTACGATTTCATTTAAATAATATTTAAAATTTAAAACTGAATTCAATTCACACAAAAATCTGAACTAAATGTTTAGAGAAACATTAGTCAATGAAACCGTCATGAATTTGTAAAAGTGAACACAGATACACGTGGGGGCTACCTTTACAATATTGATAAGGTATTTTGGGGTGAATTGAGGCCAATGAATTTTTTCTCGGCATAAATCCAAATAAACTGACCAGTAGCAGATTTTTACATTATGAAAAAGGTTCAATGGACATCGGCCACGAAAAGTAAAACCGGCAAACCAGGTGTATGAATATTTAATTGGGAATAAAGTAGCAGCACATAGCTGTAATATTCTTTTCGTTTACCTTAGTTTATTAAATAAATATGTATGAGTAGTCCGCCGAACAAACAAACAGTACACATTCCGACTTTAATAACACACCGTTTACATCAAACACAAAAAACCAACAGAATATTTGACAGAATAAAGTGAAGTTGTATCGATCTCGCTGATCGAAAAACATACCTGGTCTAAACTGCAGTAATGTATACTCTTTTGTCAATACTAAATAATTTACTATTATTCAATTAGACAGGCCGTGGGAAATATTTGGTTTTTGTTTCATTGTTCAGTTTAACAAAAAACCTAAATTTAAGCCAAATTTGCTTAAAATTCGTTCGCCGTGATTCCGTCTGTGATTGTCCCGCTCCGGCATCATGTGTAATTAATGTGCATCGCACCTGAATAATTAATTGTAGTTTATTAACGCATTAATGTCGTATTCCATGAATTGAATTAATAATTGATAGCTTATGAAACGTACTTGAACAGAAATCGAATTTTTTATTTTAACTAACAGACTAATTTAAGCTAAATCAGTTTGGAATATCTTATACGTGTTCATTTTGCTGACTGTGCAAAATAAAACAAAAAACGAATAGCTATATTCCTGAATTACTAAACTAATTTTTAAACAAACACTAATTCGGTTACACCATTGCTGCTACCCTCTGGTTCATTTGTATTCCCCGTCCAAGTAACGTGGAAAGGATTTTGTCTTTTCGTAACCGGATTACATCCACTGATACTTTCACCCATTCTGCTTTACTTTTTTTATTTTCAAAAAGGGGATTGAACTTTTCTGGTCGACTCTCTTGGAACGGGATTATTGTGAGCGCTATTTTATTGATGGCATTACAGTAAATGTTTTTTCGTAACAAGAGACAGGCAAATATTTTCAGAAGGAACTGGATTGAGCTGACCAAGTACAAAATGAAACAGGTGCTTCCAGAAATTTTGCAGAATGAGAACTAAATTAATTTTTAATGATACAGTTTCTATGGAATTTATTATTCTCATTGTATTCTAAAACTTTAATCTCAAATACAATTTTGCATGAATGAATGAGCGTACTAGCAGAATTTATCATTGTTTATTAATTTAAAGAAAGGCAAAGCTTGGGTTTTCGGGAAAGAAAAGCGAGGAATGCTGAGTAGTTTTCTACATAATACAGTACATTCGAGTTAAGAATATAAAGCATTGTTAGCTTCACGTGGCAATATTACCTATGCTTCTTAATAATTAAATTTTACAAGTAGTTTTTTTTGTCAAAGTACGTCAATTCTCCAAGGTAGCTTCTCGTATATTTATGTACGTACACACTGTGCACTGTTGAGAAAATTGATGCTAGTTGATTAGATGCAGACAATGGAGTCAAGAGTAAGGGTAAACCAAAGCGGGTAAATTTGCTTCTGTTTTAAGAAATCAAATCGGCTGCAGCAGTCAAATAAATTAACAAATTGAACTGCGAGAGCAGTTCTTATGGTTACCATTCAATTTTGATGCTAGTATGACAGCAAATAAAATATACAGCTGAATATTACAGCAACTAAATGTAAATACTTTCACACGTAAGCTCAAAACCTGGGATAATGTCGTAACTTTTCAAATCAACTTGCCACCTCGTACAACTGGATAGCTAAAGAAAACTCACTGTAGTCGTAAAGTCACAGATCAGGAATTGGAATATGAATGCAAGAGTGGAATCAAAGGTGAGAACTGAGAAACAGGTACGTTGTGCTGCTTAATCCTTATGCGAAATATATTTTGTAGCAAAATAATCATTCTAAATATTTGCTCAAACTAAGGTTAATAAACTAAAGTTTCTCACAATTTCTTGTTTTATCCTGTGGATTTCAAGTAAATTATTTACGTTTCTCAACAATATTTTCAATATTAGTTGCAGGATTTTTAGAGATAAATCTTTGTTATTAAGCTTGCTTACCTGAGCATTCTCATCCAGCTAACATCACTTATTACTAGAGGAGATTTATCTGAGAACCAAAAAACAACCTAATGTTTCATAAATAGTGTTGGTACCATTATGCCTAATCAAATCCGTATTATTAAACTTTTGTTAGATTGGCTGGCATAAAATAGCGCATCATTGGATTGGCATTCTTTTCAGAACGTTTTGGTACTATTGCAAAAAATACAAAATGTGAGAATGTATCCCCGATCGATACACATTTCACGATTGATACACAGACATCCTTTTGCCTATTTTTCTACCTTCTGCTGTTTCTGACAGATAAACTATTTGTCCTAATGAACTTCCATTAATTGAGCTCTCGTCAGCAAACAACAGAATGTAATTGCTTCTTTTCTTTCTTTTTCGCGAATTCCTCATGAAACATAAATAAACACAGCCCATTCTTAATTACTACTTTGTTTGATATAAGCCGTCTGGTAAAAATCAGAGCGGAATGCCCTATTCCTTTTTCATGCGAAGCTCTACAAAACAAGCAATTAACAAAATAGATACAAAACGTGAAACTAGCACACAGACAAAACTTAAGAGTGCAATTAAAAATTTATGAGATCATCGCTCAGAAAACGGGAATTTTCTTGCTTGTATGAGTTTAATTACCTTATTTTCAGTGCGCAGTTGCTGAACTAACTTCAGCACAATCAATGAATTTGGCATAAGCATTTGTGTTTAAATGTTTGAAGAAGTTCAGACAATCAATAAATAAAAAGCAGGTGAAAAATAAAGATAAATAATAACACTTTTTGACATTCGTTTGTCATGTGTTGCGAAATCAAGTACGAAACGTCTTTGAACCCATGTTAAGATTGAAATTAGTTGTCCTTTTACAACATTTTCATCATAGAAGAGGAAGGCAATAGCATCAGGAGAAAGCGAGACAAACTGTAACCCAGGTAATACCCATGGTAAGTGTTCCAATTTTTTTTTAATTAAAATGATTATCGTTTAATCTTACTTTTATTCGTTAGTTCGTTCCATGCCTCATAACATTGACGTCGGCCCAGCCAATTAAGCTAATAAGTATTTGTCAGATCACTTACCTGGAAACAATTATGATGTCAAGCCAAGGAAAAAGAAAACTGCCGCTCTTAGCTGTTTTCCTGTTGGCTGTTGACTACCGTCCTTGGACGAAAAAATGTACAGTATTAATTACTAATCGTGAGTTAAGCGGAATTCCTGATATACATTGTTCTTGTAATAAACAGGCTTGCTTTTAGTTAAGGCATTAAAACTTGCAGACAGAATAAGAATATTGTCATTATTTATGGTCAGTCGAGTCTTGTCCATTATACATCTACTTCTAATCAGCAAAATATTAATACATATTTGACAGTAAAGCGATCACGGGTTAGTTACGTGTTGACAAAAGCATTTCCTCTTCAACATTTATTTCAATTGGTTATTTAAGTAGGAATTTGGACTGCTTGTTTCTTTGGAGTCTTACTACATACATTATTGATAAACTAAAATGAACGGACAAAATAATACGGCTGTTTTTTGTTACTTTATTCTGTAATTAAATATTTATCTACCTGATTTGCCGCTTTCGATCGTATTTTCAATGGCTGTTGTCCATTGAACCTTTACATATTGCGAAAATCCGCTGTTGGTCAGTTTACGTGTAATTTTTATCCAAGCGAAAATTCATTGGCCTCAGTGCATCCCAAAATGCCTCATTTATTTTACAAACGAGCTTTAACGTGTTTTCGTATTCACTTTTACAGGAAATAATCAATCAAACATATTGTTGTTCTTGACGGTATCATTCATAAATTTAATTCTGTGAATCTCTACTGACGGTTGTTACAGTCGACATATGTATGCAAATCTAATCGAGTTAAACAGTATTAAAATGCATTCAATTGTACAAATCTGCCAATTTTGGGGGAATAAAACGAAACAACAAAATGGTATGTTCATTTATAACAGTATATAATCCAGATTTAATCTAGCCAAGTCTCCACTGATCCATTTTTTGTTCATAAAATATGTGTATAAAGTTATCCGTATTGCGTAACGAGAAAAAATCCGAACGTTAGTGAATAAAGCAGTGTGTATATTGTAAAGGCAGGAAATAGCTCTAGAATATATTCTGCAAGCCCACCAACCCCTTTTTCTTTTCATCCATTCATTACAGTGCAGTAGTATAGTCAGACAAGAGAATTGGGATTTCAATGAATAGTAAATGTAGAGCACAGCGAAGCTCAAAGTGGTGAAAAAGGATAGGCATGCGGAAACCCACAGACCACACTCAACCTTTACATCAACCAAACTTTCTCGCTGGTAAAAAGCTGATGGTGGCGGTTGTATATCAGTCAGTCTTTAAAAGAGAACGAACGGAAAATAGTCACTGCTCTGGCGTAAGTCAATGTTAGTATGCGATCTGTGTTAGAAACTGAACTTGTGAAAACCTTACAAAAAATGGGGCTACTTGAGAACGGTTCGTCAATATTATTAGAAAACAAGTTTTTGGCGATGTAAAAGTCGTTTTGGGGAAAATTTAGACATCGCATTTGTTAATTCTTGCAATCTGAGTCGTATACTATTTCCTGAAAGCTGTTGGGTTAGAAGTTACTTTGGGGTAATGCGGAAACATACCGCAACAGGTCAGTATTGCCTGCAGTTTGTTTAGCTCGTAGTTGAAAAATAACCCGATGAGATATTTTTACCGTGCCAAATGAAAAATAGATTGGCATTGTAGGAAATAAATAAAGAGAAAATTGGTCAGATTTTTTGAACGTATCAATTGCTAGAGTGGCTATTTGAATTAGAGTAGAAATACATAAAACAGTTGTATCCCACCGTCGTGTTTTTAGTGGCGACTTCTATTTATTCCAACAGTTTGACCGTTGATTTTGCTTATGATGAAATATAGTGGCGATTGTGCGTAATCCAGATTTCAACTTGGCCAGAAGTGCAAAAATTGTTTTGTCCTCATTTTCCAACAAAGATAATAATTGGAACAGGAAGGCGTCATTATGGAAGAATGATTACTGGGGAATGTCCATGTCCAGTTCATTTTCCCACAAAAATTACAGGGCTCCTACTGTAGTCACGATTAGGCAAGCTGTAAGGCGGTTTAATTTATTTATTACACTATAATAGGGTGAACACATGTTGCATGTAAAACCAATTATTTTACAATACATGAGCAAATAAATCCAAAACATTGAACATGTTTGTAAGTATTTTCGAAATTTGACTCCTGTCAATATTTCGGCAACCAGTTTTAGTGTATCTACTTTGTTGACTAACAAATACTATTTTTTTAGCCGGGATCACAGGACGAGCAGTTGAGCTGGAGTGTCTACTGATGCTTATCTCTTTCTTACTTTACCACAAACTATTATCGCTATATTAACCAGAAGAGTTTTCTCAGTTGACAAACAAAATCGAGTGTCAAATCTCCAACAAATGCGTGAAAGTAGAAGTTTTTTTATAAATTGAATGCAGATCAAAAGCATTTCTTCAGCCTCAATACCGGAAATCAAAGTAACACCAACATAGAGTTTGTTTACAACTTTTTGGATTTGAATGACAATGAACACCTGAAATCTGAAATGGCAACTTTCACCAGCTCAACTTTGTCTTTGTCCATAACTAACGCGATGTCTATCACTTCCTGCCTTTGTGGTTGTGCAGCAATGCTTGCCAAAGAAACTGGAATCACAATTCCCGGTATCAATTTAATATACGACCTTTACCTTCACCTCAACTTGGTCATCCCATCTACTAAGCAGAAAAATGTGCTCAGCGAAGAAAAACAAGCGGACGAAAACGAATCGCACTTTTTGGATTCGCAAAATACAGAATGTATAAAGTACAATAATAATAACCTATTAAAATATACTGGAATATATTTCCCCTTTCCAGTGAATAAAATTTAATTCTAAAATATGTATTTGCTTTTGAAATCCTATTTTCCTTTATTGTAAACCTAAACAGCAAACCACAAGAATTCACATCACCGACGGACGTTAAGTTATGATTGGCGAATGGGGATCTATCCCGCTTGTTGAAACAATTTGGGATTCCACGAATTTGGCAACATTTGTCTTTTACAAGACCTTGTTTATTGTAGTCCGAAAAGTCATTAATTTTTAAAAGGTGCCGAATTTTAAGTCAATAGTACAAACAAGTCTTAAGTTGAGAATTATTTTCTTTTGAATTAGAAAACGCACATTGCTTTGATCTCTAAGTTTTGACTTTGATGTAGAAAAAAGAAATTCTTGAGTTATTTAATAAAGATGTAAAATTAAGAAATTTCGGATCATTAGTGCGTCCCCTGCGGTGTTCTTTCTCTTATTCTTTGCCAACAAAAAATAAATATCCTCACGATAATAAATCCGTTTACATGTTCATTTCTTTTATATATTGGGAACTAGCACTAGAACTAAGATTTAAATTTAAGCATTATCTACTGTTCCAATTTTCTTAATGTTAACATTCCTCGACTTAGAGAATTGCTTATTTAGCATTGTTTCATTAAAGTTTGTTTCTAGTTTTGTCCCCATGTCCAGCTTCATTTCAAGTTATAAATAAATAATCAGTGCTTTGCTTTTGTTATTCATACGAAAATGGATCCCTGACTTTAGACCAAGGCTATTTTTATATAAGTCATTTACATCAAGATCATCTAGACCAAGGTCGTTTACATCAATGGGAACTAAGTCATTTGACCAAGTTTTATGCAAAACATTTTTTAAGTCTAAATCTTTTTAAGTCTAGCGAAAACCCGTGTCTGCTAATTAATTTATGTTTACTACAATTCATTTTGGTTTTAACTGCAAAGCTGTCAACACGGAATCTATATACTTGGAGATATGGTTTCCTATTCCCGTCTGGAATTGTCATGATTGGTTTTTGGATGGATGTAAAAAATGTTTTTTTTTACATTTGGTTAATAAATGCTTGGTTAAATGA
The DNA here is from genome assembly GCA_034695485.1 of Entomobrya nivalis. Lineage (NCBI taxonomy): Eukaryota > Metazoa > Arthropoda > Collembola > Entomobryomorpha > Entomobryidae > Entomobrya > Entomobrya nivalis. The sequence continues at coordinate 16,247 of JAQFZH010001600.1, forward strand.
AGTACACTGGTGTAAATGACTTGGCTCTAAAAAACCTTGGTCTATTGTCGCATTGATCTAAAAAATATTGGTCTATTCACGGCACACGACTTGGACAAGTGTTTAGTTTATAATTGCTTGACTTACTTAAGTTATTAACATGTTTGGACTTCGTTTCTCGTTTATCCCCATGTCCGGCTTCCTTCAATAGCTCATAAATAAATAGGCAGATGTTTGCTTTCTTATTGTTATGGAGCATATTTTATATACACTTATGCTACATTTTCGGTAGGTAATTCTCATGACTTATATAAAAGCTTTTGTCATATTAGCAAAAGCTTCAGGGTGTTTTGTCACCCACAATGAACCAGATTTCAATTAGTGCAAAAACACATGTGATAAATGGAACGAGATTTGTTTCTGGTTTTTGACGTAATATTTAGTACTAAAGTAATTGCCTTGCAGTTTAGATATTAGATAACCAGCACGGTTGTTCGAGTAAACTTGATTGCCAACAAAGGTGGTCAAAAGTAATATTTAACAAATAGTCACACCAAAAAAGTGCAGTTCATAGTGTGACACAAGAAGAAACCCGACCACATGCAGACTATAATAGTGACACTAATTGACGACAGGAATGTTTTTATATGGTGGACTATAGCTTGTACCATAATAACGCATTCTAAGAAAAAAAACTACTTGTAAGATTATTGTATGCTTTGGCTCAAAAAACAGCTTGAAGGCTTTCACTTTAACAAAAGTGAAAGCATGTATATTTATGTTCTTTCCATGTAAGTTTTCTCTTGCACACAAAAGTAGAATGTTTATATATGTTGGGATTTTAATGGTAAATCACAAGTACAATTTTCTGGTGATGGGGATTCTATGTTCTAACATAGCAGAAGTAAATTCTCTTGAGCTTAAACAAGTAAACGTCAAAAATTGACCAGTGTATAGCCCACGGTGTTACTTCGCGTCACGGAAGTATATTTATTTTTACTTTCACCTACTTTCACCTGGTTGTTTGTTGTTGTTGTACTTTGTTGCAAACAAAAGTATAGCCGCGGGATATAAAATAATAAGCAGCTGTAGCCAACTGAGGATAAACTTTGTATTTGTTCAAGTAATATTAATTACATTCCATGTAATCGTATATGGTAAACATTAGGTAACAAATTTATGTGTCAAAAATTGCTTACCCAAACTACCATTAAATATTGTACAGAATTGTTTAATGATATTTCCTCTGGTGACCAAGTAGTTTAGAGAAAATTGTCTTGTTCAACTGCAATTAGTGAATATCGTGTGGGCTTGTGGTGGTAGAACGTAGAACATTTAGCACGCTTTTGCATGTGCTTTTTTGCGAGTACTTTGATCATATATGTAACAACGTAGGTAAAACCTGAGATTTCAGACTTTCTATTTATCTATATAAACTTTAGACACTAATATTTGCAGTGGTTTTACAATGTAAGTGAGTGATCTGATTTATTCTGTTTAGAAATATTCACAAGCTTTTAGTGAATTGTAATTTTGTTTATGTTCGTAATTATACAATTAAGCAGTAAGTGTGATTGTTCAATCATTCCGCTAAATTATAAAAGTCGAAACTGTGAAAGTTTCCACAGACTTGGCACTTTCAAAGTTGTAAAATTTGCATCAACTAATCAAATCAATAAGCACACAGGTAGTCCATAAATTTTCTAGAGAAAAACATGTCTTTAGATAATCCAAACATATGCAATGCTACGTTTACTTTCAAATTTGACTTGTGCTGATTAAGATTTTTGTTGTGGGTGGTTTTGTTATTTATCCAACAGTCCACATGTTCAAAAAATGGGCATTGATTGATCCTTCCTTAAGATTTTATAGAGGGTTTTATGAATGCTGTCAAACAATACAGGTTCATTTGGGCAATCAGAGCAAAGTCAAACAAGTGAAAAAGTATAGCAATTTCAATCAATACATGACTATCAGAAGTACAAGTGTTTTTGGAATACATATTGTGCGAAATTGTCGTACTGCAAAAAAACTGGTCTGCTGGTTTTCCTTGCTAGACAGGTAATTTGGAGACAAAGGGAAACGGCACTTATAGTTTGAATTTGAGAATAGAATTTGTTGAATAACGGTGTATCAACATGAGACACTCACTCATTATATAATTTTCTTGTCTAGACTCAAAATGTCATAATGCCTCGTGTCTGCAATTTTGTGATAATAGGACATCTCCCTGTCATACAACAGTCAAGTTATTTGTATTCATAAAATCTTCCCACTTTAATATAATCTATGTGAGTTCGAGTAATGAAATTAGTATTTTCTACGTAAATTTAAATTTGTCAACGAAGTAAACATAACGAACGAGTATGTCTCGTTCATGTTTGTGTTTCAAGTGGCACTACTGAATTTCCAATTTTCTCGATCTTTTGTACTCTAGTTTCCGAGAGTTTGTAGTTAGTCTCTATAGAATTCTTACGTATTTACGATAAGCGAGTACTCAAATTAGGCTCTAAGTGCATGTTTGTCATAAAAGCGATGAGATGAGCAAACTTGTCCTAGTGCATATGGAACTTGTTCCCACAGAGATATTAATTAATAATTATCTTTTGATTTATTTTCAATGTGATGGAATGTATGAGTCAAAGTTTGGTATTTTCTATGTTGAAAGTTATGTTTACCAACTTACATAACTCGGCTTTGACAAGAAGAGATAAGCGAAAACTAGCATAGAACATTTAATTAATTTCAATTATCTTGCCTTCAAATATCCCATTCAATATCATCATTCTTCAAACCAAAATTGCTACCCTTGCTTTCACTCTTACTATTCTATATTCAGGCAATATATATATTTGAGCTTGTGTAAATGCCTGATATTCTTAGAGAATCTATTGAATAATATCCATGTACACCACTAAACCTGGTCAGTCAACTTTTTTTTAGCTATGATCGTCATCACTCGATTTCTATTAAGATAAAGTCAAGTGTCAGTTTTAAGCGGAGGAAGAAGGTACGGTTTATTGACCACATCTCACATTACCTGCATGACTTTTTCAAGCTTACAAACGTACGAACAAGGTTCGAATAAGTGTTAGTGCACAATTGATCTGAGATGATTTTCATAGAAACCTGATACAATATTTCTTTCATTGATTCATTGCTCCTTCTGTATCAGCTCAGCAAGAAAAGTAGAAGAACGTAATCAGGTAAAACACAAAATCACTAAAGGGTTCAAATGAAAAGAAAGGGTAGCATTCTACAAGAAAGCCGCAACATACACATCGCAATTCTGAAACGTGTAAATAGCAAGTCTGAAATATTTCCTGATTTTCTATGCATCCGCCACATTTTGTTTGCTGTCATATGTGTATACTGGCTAAATAGAAACATTTTATGGCGTCACATAAACAGTCGACTGGTGTTGCTTCTACATTGAGCACAAATGGTAGATTTATTGGTAGTGGTAGTACGCTGTTTCTAGACTGAAATAAATCAATTGTGTCTAAAGACGAGAATATATACAAAATCGAGTCACAAGAGATGAAAATGCTGCCAGGTATGATAACGACAATAGTCGTTAAAAAGCGAGCGAGAAAATAGCCCTAAGCTTGTACTTGACGTTTTTTAGCCTAGGTAAGAAACGACATGCGAATTTGAATATTTTATGGAAACGAATTTTCACAATTTTTTCAGATTCTTTTGAATGGAGTTTATTACTTGGTGAAACTGGCTTACTGGAAGTTTTTTATGGTGTGAAGGATGAAAATTTATTTGAATTTGGCGCCGTCATATTTAGCTTATATAACATAATGCAATTCTGATGAACATTGATGAGCTGATGCTATTTATAGCAGAAAAACAACTATATCTTGATGCTTTCCGATATTAAATTCTTGCATTTTACAATGCAAAAATAATTCGTATAAACAACAGTTTATTTATTTGCTTTTCATGATACACAGCGATAGCGGGCATATTGTAATTGTGATGAGTGATGATCTTCAGACAAAATATAAACTACCGGTGCAGGCTAGTCATTAAATAACAGAGACCCCGTTTCAAAATGCCCCTTAAAGGAAACTAGAAATCGCACCGTCGTAG
>JAQFZH010001601.1:0-20322 GCA_034695485.1 Entomobrya nivalis
CATACAAACTTACGTCCATATTGGCGAAGGGTGAAATTATAAAAAATTGAAAAATGTCAAAATGTACTATATTTTGACTGCCAAACACGATTTTGCTAGTCATTTTCAATTTTAAAAATGTTGGTCACACCATTTGCCTATATCTCATATAGTTTCTCATTTTCGCAAACTAGTATTTGTGGTAGGGCGGGAAAGTAGAGTGGCAGGATGGAAAACAAAAAAAAGTGGTCAAGTTGTCTTAACGACATATTTCCATTAAGACCAAAGTAGAATGAAAGAGAAAGTGAGTATAATTTATTTCTTCTTACTTTTGTTCTGCTTTCAAGTATAATAGTGACCCAAGAGAGCTAGAAGTTCGATGCATTTTGATATGAATATATATGCGAGCGGATACTGTTTATAGGTGAGATAGTAGAGTTGTTTCAATTGATTTGTAAATTAGGTTACTATCTTCATTCTGTCCAATTTTACGTTGTAGACGTTGTAGTTATTGAGCCAATAAAATGGTAAAAACAATTATTGAATTTTGGAAGCACTATAAAAATTTATTCATATTGGTCATGTTATAAATTTTGGTAATAAATAAACAGTATTCTCTATTAAATATAAATATTATACTATAATTTTCTGCATCAATTTATCAAAACAAATACGCGTTATCTTTTTGTTTAGTTCTAATGCTGGCAACATGGTTTACAGGGTACATACCAACATTTATACTTAATGTAGATAATACCGTCATATTTATATTTCATGAATTTTCCTTCTCAGTACTTTGACCTCGTAAAACCCTTCCGCAAAGATAAGTTCTATTTCTGTACCATAACGCGTTTCACAAACTTTCACTTTCAGCTGTACTCCTTTTATTTATTATGGAACGCATGGAGACGTGACTGTTGTCTCGAGTGTTGTTCACATTCTCATATTAACTCCAGCCAACCACACACGCATTTAGGTTAAACTTGGGTGCGATTCCATTCATATATCCAATTGTTCTATATATAACACACATGGTTCAAACCATAAAATATTAATTTTTAATATCGGGTTGCTCACCATACTACAAATGAATTTCGCAGAAATATCTCATAACTGACAGTGCCGTAAAATAATGCCCCACTTTACAGTGCTATTTATAACTTGCATCAATTATTGTTGTAAACACAACATGTTATGAACAAAGAAAGATTTTTTTAAACAATCATCTGTTTCCGGTTTTTGGCAACGTATATATTTGATTTTTTCACCATTTGGATGTGAAAATCCATTTGCTTTAGGCGGTGCTACACAATTACTTTCGGCACTTGACAAATTGGCTTGCTAGATGACGGGTGCCGACAAAGTATTATGAGAGCAGAGCTTCAGAGCAGGTAAATCCCCAGACTAATATATTGACGGCTAGCTAAGCTCCAAATTTTTGATGAAATTTTATCCTAACAATTTCCCAAGCCAACTCACATATTCCCCACGACATAAAAATATTACATTGTATACTAACATGCGATATTTAGGCAAACTCGTTACTAAAAAATAGTATCAGGTTCAAAATCCATACGAAACTAAAATGAAAACTGATTAGCTTTTATCATCGAAGATAAGGAATTTTTAAACGATAGTTATTTACAGATTAAAATTTAAGCATCTGAGATTCGTGCAGAAATCCAAATCAAAGTAACTTTTAATTCCAAAACTGTGTTCCAGTGAAAGTGACAAGGTGTTCAAAATAAATTGGAGGATGCAGGTGTATCCCATATCACAACAAAAGCATTTCATTTGGTGTCAAATCCTGTTAATTTCCCAGATGAATAAATTCGACATGTATATCGAACATAGAATCAGTTCCATATTCCTGTTATGCTTCATTTCCTTTTACAAAACGAAGGTATTCAGAAAATTAAACGAGGTTTGATATCATCATGTGTAAAAAATGTGCCACCGGAGATGAAATGTCGGAAAATCCTTTTTCGCTTTACTTCCCATGTCTCCATTGCATGATGACTGTTTTCCTATTTGGATCACTCAAGAGTAAAATATGCCACAAGAAATTTCCTCTCGATGTTCACAACTCGTTTAACAGTATTTGTATTAAATTTTATAGTATGCTCAATGCTTGTTTGGTGGTACATTTAAACGAAATTCAATATTTTGATTTGGTACACAAAACGTTGGTACCTTTTATTTTCGACGTTGTTATACCAGTCATTCTGTCACTGGTCACCTGTACAACGTGTTAATGGACAATGATAGAATACTTCCGTTATTATTCTAGCGTTTGGACACTTCTAATAGTGCTTATTGTTTATAAGGGACCAATAAGTCAATATACTTGTTTCAAAATTCACAAAAATTACATTTATGCTACTAGTTGGATAAAAGATTGCACAAGATAAAAGATCGACTATTGGGTGATGGGGTAATAACGTAACGTTACGAGAACACAAGTAGAATTACATGAAATTCGTGCTGCATAAACGTGTTCGAATTTATAGTTCTGTTTCGGGATCTGATGAAATTTCATAACAGATTATAGTTCTTTTATAGAGTCTACAATTTTGTATTAAAAATGCAAAAATTTCCAATATAATCATAGTTCGGTTAAATTTGACCACACAAGTGTTTTTTTGTTTTTCAACAAATATGCGTCACTCAATATATTTAGTACTCAATCCTGAGGAAAAAATTCGTTTCGATATTCTCTTTTCAGAAAAGGAAAGTGAAAGCACAAAACATTTTCATTGGATTATTGCATACTAATCTAGACTAGATGGATTGATGCCTTGTGCCCTTTTCACCAAGAGACGCTGATAGATCTGATTTTCGAATTCCAAAATTAAATTTGGAAATTAGCGTTGAAGCTGCTATTTTTCCTAAAAAAAATTCACATCCTTCATAAATAGTGTGAGTTAAGCAATGCTCATTTCCTTGTCGATTTTATTTTTTGTGTACAATTTTACTCATCAAAATGTGATGAAAGCTGAGAAATCTCATTCTTCTGGTTATATCACACCTCATAAAATTGATTAAGTTTGCCGTCATCATAAATCAAAAAGTGTAAAACTTTTAATTGCTTGAAGAAACTTATAAATATAATAAACGTACATAACGTTTGTGTAGATCATGTATAAAAACAACAACCCCGCATATTTAGTTATCCTGTTCACTAATTGAGAACAATTTATAAGTATACACTTTTGATGTAATACTCTTCTAATATATTTATCTATATATATATTCCTTTCACAGGAAAAAAATTGGCTGTGCGTGAATAACCTTCCCTTTCACTGGTTATGTCACTATCATCTTCTTTCTTCCTTTTTAGGTCAACATATTTTTTGCTTCCACACCAAATATACACATTACCCAAAAAATGTTAGCAATGCCTTTTTAACTCTACTGATATTTTATACTCCAAGCCAAAATTTTAAATCCCTTACTTTTTCCTGCTATTATACTTATTACTCACTCTCTCCTAAAAACTGTAGCGTTCTGTATAAATTCGGCTTATTTGCACTCCAAACACATCTCTCATTAGTTTCGCAAGCCATAAGCCATATATTTGTGGATTAAGGTTACAAGAACAGGTTAAAATATAATGGCTTGTAAAATATAATTTAAAGAAGCAACGCAACACTTTCCATTCTGCACGATTTTTTGCAGATCAAACTGGTTGACTTTACCAGCATTTAATGTTATGATATACCGTTTCAATGCACCTGGAAAAGGTTACCTAATGACATTGTGACGCGAAATGACAAATTGGTTTCTCTCGTAATCTCAGAATTTTATACCCTATTTTAAGCATCCTTTTTGGCATTAACAAATGCTTAGAACGAAAAATGAAAGCAAAAAAGCTGAAATGTTTTTCTGCTTGTCTATGGAATGACTTTAAAAAAAAACTTTTAGATTTTTGTGGAATGAGGTATTTATGAGTCATAAGTAGACATCATCATCATTTCGGTTTACTTCAGTAGATAAAGTAAGGAATGAAAATACATTCGATTTAATTCAAAAGGAAAGTATGGATATTGAAGAAAATATGTGTCCTTAAGATTACGAGTATAAACGAATATGGTAGTTGTAAAAACATGTTATGCGCTACTTTTCTATTGCATCCTATTCTTCAAAAAGCTTTGTCAATCTCAGATGTCGTTTAGAATTACGATGCATCAACCTGTGAGTGCACTATAATTTAATTACGTTATGACAATAACACGTTTATCTTAAAAAGGATTCAATCAATTCTATCAACTTTCTAATAGTATCGTTCTACATGTCAATTGTGGTTTGCGACAAAGTGAGAGTGTTTCTGAATTGCATGTTATCTAATATTGATAGTTGCGGTTCATTTAATACATATTATCAGCTTTGTATTAACGAACATGACAATATATTCTGGTACAATATTTTGGAAATAAAAACCACACAACACATTAAATCATCACATTGGTATGTTCTAATATGTATAACTTCATTGTTGAATTACTTTGCAAACAATTTCTTTGATAATAAGTTCTTGTATTTAGACTTGTATATGTATGTTATTTAGGCACAATAACGTTGAAGTCAGTCATTTTCAGGTGGAAAATATTTGTTTGTGTTCACTTCTCCAATGCGTACATACACGTACGTACACATTTTTGCTCAAACTTAATTATTCTTTCAGTTTTTGGTGGAATCTCAAAAAAATAAGTCATGAGAATATAAAAATATATATGTGGGAACCCAAATGTACAATTTTGTAATAAATAAATTAAATGGTAATTCAAAACTATATTTTCTCAACTCGAATAAGACACTCGAAAAAATTACTAATTCGAATTCTTAATGTTGTAAACGTCAGTAGAAGTTTATGAAATCTCCAACCCGCCCTTAAAACTATGTTGGGTTCAACGTCCCCAAAACCATCGTATAGACAGCTGAACAGGTCGTCTTGTCTAGCCAGTTTGTAAATAATTTTTCCATAAAGAATCATAGTGGTTTTCTTTTATGAATTACTGAAGTAGATAATTCGAATACACCAACGATGCGCTATGCACTATTGTCTAGAATATATACCCTCAAAACTAAATAATAATCTAGAAACCCGGTAAACATGCACACATTTTCATATATTCTTTCAAGCAGTTTTCTCATTTTATCCATTCTCCTTTTTCGATTGAAAGCACAATATTGCAAAACAATACCATTACATTATCCATTCAAACATTTTATTACAATCCACGTTCAAAAAGCATATCGAAATTGAACGTTGTTTTATATCCAATCCAGTTTGACAAAAGAAAACCAGCCATGCAAACACCAAAAGCATTTCAGACAGCTTACGTTCGTATGTGCACACACAATGCATTTCCCATTTTATGAAATTGTTATTGCTTTCCACTTCCTTTTATTGCTCATCTTTTATAAATTGAATGAATTCCTTGTCAAACGAGACTACGCAGTGCTCACGTTTATTTGATGAGGAACAAAGCACAATGCGTAATGAAACTACGTATTTTTAGGATCTGTACTGGTGCAGTACAATTTGTAGTTATTTTTAGCTTGTTTGTTTTGTACTCATATAATAACCACAGAACGCACAACTTGTCTCGTTTTGCGTGAATTGTGCTGTGCTAAAAAGCAATATTTCGACTTTAATTTTGATTATAGTTTGACTGAAATTTCCCACGTGGCACCTAATGTCGTTGGACTTTACACCTTTCTTCAAACAATAAAGATATTTCTTTGACTTTGATTCAAAACCAAAACTTAGGGATTTTTTTCCTAATTTATTTGATGCGCCAAACAAGCTATGTATCGTAGAATAAGGGTGGTGACAAGCGAATTAAAGCTGTCATTCACAAACGATCTTTACAAGGCTGCTTTATTACATTACGAAACGATTCTAATAAAACTGGGGGTATAGTTATAGTTTCTGGACAAGCGAATTACACAGCTGCACATTTTAGACTGACGTTTTAGAATATGTATATGTCTAAGAAATTTTATCAAGTTGCTGGATTAAAACGCAAAATAATTTTATCCTACTTCAATTTGTCATCATAAATATAATTTTTAAATATAACAAAATTGTAACGTTTTACGTATAATTTGGTTACAGTTGTATTAAATCTAAGCACCATTTCAACATAACTTTTGTACTGACATAGCAAGCAGTGAAGTGAAATTCCAATCCACTTGTCTCAAATATCTTATACGGGCTTCACTGCAGCTTTTAGTGAAACTAAAACAGAAATTTGCTGTTTGTGACGTGGTTACCCCATTTCATTTGGTAGGATATTTCTACACACCCAGCATGCAATTGGGCCCATATGCATTCATTTAATTTCCCACTTTCCCTGGCACCATCCCCTATAAAAGCAACTTGAATTCTTCGAGAAAAAAAATAGAGAATTTGAAGATAATTTGGAAGACCAAAATCTATTTATGCATGTTCATATTATACACACTGAACACAGTTGATAAATTTCAACGTAACAAACGTTCTTCATTACGATGCAATGTAGTGTATGATGCAAACGCCATTGTTCAATTACTTGTTTATTTAAACTATATTTATCTTGATTTTTTTTAAATAGTTTGCATGAAGCTTTTGGCTAAATTAACAGCTTGATTAATAAAGTAACGAAAATTTTACGTGATCTTGAAAATATTATTGGGTGCTTTTTTCGAAAATATTAAATTACGCATATATTTTTTATGATATATATATTTTTAATATATATAATATTTATATAATATCTTGTTAGTACCGGTATACATTTAAATCTTTTATTTGTCAACAATAATTTCTTTACGTGTCGTATATGATGGAAAGTTTGTTTCAAAATAGTTTGCTTGTATAGTAGCTAGCTTGAATTTTGATTTGTTTTCAGTCACGTCACCTAATTCCGTCATAGTTCCATCGGTCAATATTACCAAAGTTTTAGATTTTGTTTGGGAAAAATGTCAAAGTGTCCTAAATAACTGAAACTGGTACCGAGAGAAAACTATGGAATTGTCAATTTTTTTTTGCTGATGTTTGTAAAAGTTTGGTGCGTAACTGTTTGAAGAAGTATAAAAGAAAGTAGCACATAAAGTCAATAATGACAGACAGAAGAGAAAGCCAACTTGAACTATAAACAAGTTTCACTTTTTTGAATGACAAGTAAATATATTCTTATTTCTTTTAGTAGTTTGGGAAAAACATGTCATAGAAACTTGGAGACTTTATTCCAAACTTATTCATCACATTTGTTGTTCTTTACGTGAAAATGACTTTAAAACTTGTTACATATTTTTTACAAAGTTGTTTCCAACTGTGTTCTCAAGAAATACTGTGACTGTGACAAATTGACGTGTTTTCTGTATAACGTTTGTTTTTATATGTTTGTATATATTCAATGTTTACAATTTTGCATTTCGCACGTAATTAAAACGCCCTATTGCGGTATAAGAAACACACCTGTCAAAACGAAAACATGAGAAAAATATATAAAAAATTCTTTTCGTGTACTTCACGTGAAACACAACACCATTCGTGTAATTATTTCTATACGAGTAATGTATAAATACTTTTCGCAAGCCTTTTATATGGAATAACTAAGGTTCTTTCGTGTAAGTCAACAACATCTTTAATTACGGCACCCTGAAGACATTTGGAGCACTGTTGCCTTTTTTGCCAATGTAAACACGTTTTTGTGTACACGCACATTGCAGTATGTATATATATTTTTATAAACCTTGTTTATATTTTTATTAAAATACTTAAAGTTCCTGTTGAAATTGTGATAAGCGGGATGGAAATCAAATATGCTAAATTGTGTTCGTCCTAGACTTCTAGTGCTATTGAGAATGTGATTTGAAATATTCAACTATACGCATTGGGTAAGGCGAAATTATACATAAAATTAAATATATTAAAGTTGGATATAGGTTTGGTGCTAATTACCTGTTTGTAATATATACATACCATAAATAAATAACAAACATTGCAAAAAACTTTCTATTCATATTCGAGTTAAGAAAAACATAACAAGTTTTTTGAAGGCGGGACTAAAATTTGTTAAAGTTTTCTTCAAGTTTCCTAGCCAAATTAATGACGTGACTGGAGCTTAGAAAATTATTTATTTATTCAAATATACTTGTTATCCAGCAACAATATTTTGACTGCTTGTACCTATATCTCTTCAACTAATCTACTAAAAACGAACCTTTTATCAGCATAGTACTCTGCACTCTAATAAATAAATACCATAAGAAGTGTAATATTTGAAGGTAGAGATACATATTTCTATTGGCCGTATTTCAAAACGAAAACTTTTAAAGTTAGATCATAGATTTTTTGAGATCAAGTGCCAAATATGAACTTATTAGCTATGTACATATGTGTCTAGTTTGTCAATGCTACGATGTTTTGGTGAATCATGCCATTGTTTCTGGAGTTCATTAGAACTGCAAATAAGCTCGGTAATGAAATAATTGAAGCCCTAATTTTATCGGGTATTCTGTTAGGGCAAATCAAACGGTTCATTAGTTAAAGTATATAAACTTATTTGATATAACTTGTACATTCGTACAATATTTGGGACACATATCTCTTTACATGTTGTCTTTCTTCCGAATTTAGTACAAACATTGGGTACTAACCCTATATACTTTTTCCTTGTTCCAGTCACGTAGCAAATAAATGAGTGAAACAGATTTCAAAACACTTTCCTTCCTTCCATCTGTTTCCATTGCTTGTTTGTCCTCTCAGAAAAAAGTGGGTCGAGTAAAGTTAAGTCATGTCAGCCCCGCTTGTTATTTCAGAGAAAAACAAGAAGACAATGTCACGCTGTCGGCATCTCTAATAAACCGGAAAGCAAAAAGTTTGGTTCTGGAAAAGGAAATCTAATAGAATATTCTACTGATATGCTTGTCTCAGGCGTGACAACAGACACAAGTCTAAAGTGTCTAATGCAAAATACGATATAGGATCGTGTAGTGTTGATATATATTTCAAATGTGCACTTATATCGCATATCGTGTTACCCTTTCTTGTAAACCTGTTTTAGAGTAGGTGTAGAAGCAATACAGTTCGTAAGATAACATTCTCAAAAAATAAAAGTAGTTTTAGGTTTTTCGTCATTCCAATTTTTATTAGGAAACTTAGAATATGCAATAAAAACACTACTTAATTTTTCCACAGCGTTTTTTCATTAAAATTTATTATTGACGTACCTGTCCTTCTTATTTTAAATAATTTAATGCTAACGACTAGAAAGAGTAAAATTAGGAGAAGCTCTTTGTGAATACGAAATCAAAGTTTTTATTCCCCTTTCTACGTAGGATTTTTAATGACATGGGTTTTTTTGGAGATGCGTTGTCTTTTTACAAAAAAATATTATGTAGGGCGTAAATGTCTGGAGAATAAACTTAAGCGAGTGTAAATTAAGCATCTTTTTTCACAAGGCGCTTTTTCCAGAATAAACCGCTTTGTAGTACAAAAGTAATTTGAGCAGTCATTATAAACTTAGCCGCACGACGACACATTTTGTAATATATATCTTAAAAATATGCGGTGACGAAATTTGAGAAGTGCGCAGTTCTGAAGTGGTAATAATAGCCTCACGGGAGACGCAGTTGGAGATAATTAAAGTTGTTGAAATTTTCTAATATCCACAAATATATTTATCACGACGTTTTTCCATTATCCTGATGACTTTAGTTTAATATGCTCCACTTTAGTCCACTTTAACTAAATCTAAGTCTTCTTATTGGTCTAGTGATGCTCATAAAAATGAGACTGTATTTGTTGACAACACGGTATTGTCTGGGTAGAAATAGCAGCCCAGTTGTATTTACTAAACAAGGTAGTACTTCTAAAAAACGATTTTTTTTCAACATGTTCTCGTTCAGTTTTACCCAACAACGGAGTAACCTTTACGACTATGAATACCAAACTACCCACAGCTCACGCATTTTTTGAACGACTTTCACTACAATATATTATTATACAGCGGATAGGTTTAGTGTCATCAGTGTAACGAGGTGAGAACATTTTTTTGCTGGGATACTACGCCATTAAAAATACAACAACTGTCAGCATCGTAGCCTTGCATTCCATACATATCGTCTCATTCAACCGTGAAGATAATGACAACGAAACGAACGTCACGCACATTTTTACAAACATGCAGTCTGTCCATCAGACAATCCAAAAATAATTAGTGGTTTTAGCTAAAAAGTATAACGCGATACGTAAACTAGTCTCTGAAAACTGTGAGGCTGCAGTTCATAAAATTAAACCTAGTTTTAGAGTTCCACAAAACGTTGTTTGGAGGTCAGTTTAACCACAGGGTTTACACTGGACTCCAGATCTACTCGAATTCGTTGTTTGACTTTTTCAAATGATATGGAACACTAAAGGGATCCGGCTTGTGACAGCCCAATAGTGAACTATGTCGATACACCTAGTACTTTGGACAGGAGCTAGTAGCGTTTTTTGATAAAAATGTAGAGTACTCCTATTTTTAAACAAAATGTCATCTATGTCATATCTCTGGTTTCCATTGTCATTTGTACACATTTTATATTAAGAACGTTTACAAATTTGGAGTTTTGATTAAAATCGAATTCTAAAATTAAGCGCTAAACAATATAGATGGTTTGATGTCATAAAAGTCTTCCACGAAAATATACACGAATGTTGAGACTACGTCTATTTTCTTACTAGTGGACAGCATTTCCTTACTGTTTATATCTAGAATCCCATGATCTAATTCGTGAAATTTTTTCTCATTTATTTTACTTTGTCAAACTTAGCATTTAAAAACACAGCTGTCATGAAAACAGACAAACTAATACTTCAAGTCTTTTTCCTTTGCATACAAAAAATGCGAATCGATTTAGGTAAAATATTAATGGTCATATTTACTTTCTTGTTGGACGACCTTTCTAGCGATTTACTGAAGCAAGTCTTCATCTTCACACGAACTATTTACTGAACCCATGCCTTTTTCTTTTCACATCACTCAAGTTGAGTAAGCTGTGTTTTCCCATCGTTTAAAATGCTTAGTAGCATCCATATTCACATGAGAACATTTCTAGCATTGCAACCTTTCTTTCTTTTTTACATTTGTGCAATCTTGGAAAACGTGTGCGAACAATGGTTTAGACATTCTTGTGCCCTAGCTTTCTGCAGAACAAGCTAAAAGGGTAAGCTTTATAAAAAAATCAAACGTTTTCCAGATGACCTTTCTATTTTAGTGCATGGTTCTGGAAATTCTTTTACACGTGACTTTGACTAAATTTAAAGCAAAATATATAGCCAGCTGGGAACCATGTTCCTACTTTCATTTTCTGTAAAGAATTCAAGAGAAAACATGAGCGTAATGTATTTATTAAATGGTTTCTTTTCACCCTTCTGGTTACAAGGTTGCATTAGCTTCGTGCTAGCTTGTATGTGGTTAAATTGCAGATGATGATCTTATTGTGTGTAATGTAGTCAAACCAAACAAGAATGGTTACATAAAATATATATTGGTCCATTGGCAACCATAGTCCGCAGCCGAGTGTATCTGAATAAGTTTTTTATGAGAACCAAAAAATATTTAGTTCTTATGCTCAACCTAAAGTTTTCAAGGATGCAAAGGATTTTTCACATTTATCCCTTATTTTATTGGTTCACTGATTTTAGCATAAAAGTCCATGATACTAATATCTAATACAAAACATCAAACAAAAAACTTGATAACGAAACATAAATCATAATCGAGAAAAGTAGAGTGTGAATTTTCTTGGTTTTTGTCTGACGCGTTGTAATTTTTTCATGAATAAAAATCTCAAGAAAAAGCTTGTACCAAGTGTGTGAAAATATTCAGCTACTTTTTATCAGCTTTAGCTTTTTTACTCATTGTTTCGATCTGCTTCTGTTGTAGAAAAATGAAATAGAATATTATGATAATCAGACACACAGAATGAAAAGAAGTGAAAGTATAGAAGGATTCTTGTCTTCTTATCAGCAGAATTGCTTGGTTCACAGACTGTAACTCTTTTTTCGAGACATAAGGTTCAGTTATTGTGCATCTGGTGGAACGACAAGACAAAAGGGAAGGGAAATGTGTTGTATATTTTTATTCTCGTGATGGTAGGGAGTAGGGTTATTGTTTATTGCAGGAGAAATGAGATGATTATGATGAAACGATATAGCGGAACGGTGCACTTGGCGAGAAAAAGTCAAGTCAAGTCAGCGTGCAATTAGACACCCAGCTGATACCATGTTCTTTATAAAAAAGATGATTGATGGGCTTAAAAGAATTTTTATTATATTTTCGCACAATTTTTTTATACCTTTCAAGGCAGCGATGAACAAAGAGAATAGCAAATATTTTTGGATGATTATGATAATGTGGTGATAAAAAATAGGATCAAAGTGGAATATTTGAAGCTATGAAGTATTTTTTTGACGAAGGAGTAAACGACCTAAATATAGAATGGTAATTTGGAGGATGATGGAATACTTTTGAAAAATAGTAAAAGGTACTTAGATTCTTATAGAAATTGTTTCAAGATTGATCTTGTAAAATTTTAACATTTTTGTGGTTGGTAATCATATTTTTAGGGTTTTAAAAGAGAAAGTGTATTTTTGAACGAGGAATGGGGAAAATCGGAAAGAAAACAATACTATCTTGTATTTCTTGTGACACCGAAAAAATATGATAAAAGGCTCGTTAAGCATGTAAAGAAACAAATGGAAACGCATGTTTTCCGCAGATAGGTAGACAGGTGAAGAAAAGAAAATCATGTGCTTTTGTTTTCAACAAACAAGGTGTTTTGTTGAATGATAAGGTATAGAAAAGTTATCACAAAAAATTGTTTAATGGTATCCAGCAACGGTGTGAAGTCATTAATCATTTTGTCCCTAAGTGGAAGAGAAAGAACAAATGAATATCTGATCGTAAGTGGAATGTGGGAAAAACAAAAAAATTCTCTCAAGATGATAAAAAAAAGGAAAAGGTAAATTCGAGTTTACTAACATGAAATTGATAATGCGTTTGTTTATGAGTAGAAAACGAGGAAATGATTCCGGGGCTAAAACAAAATGATAGAAATAAAGGACAAAAACTAACAGTTTTTCTTCAAAATAAAAAAATCCTAAGAATAATTATAGATTACGATTGTCTTGTGTATTCAAGTCGTTCAAATATAAGGCAAAGAACAAACAAGCTTAGATTACAGACCAAAATTCCAATTTACGGCTTTTGTGTTTTTTTTCGGTATATAGAACTAACGATAAGCCAAAAATCAAACAAAGGATAAATACGAGGTATTAACCCCAACAACTATGGTACATATACCGTACCATTGTTCGACAACACTAAGCAAAGGTTTCCTATTTGGATGAAATGAATAACGAAAAAAAATGCAAAATCAAGTAGTATGACCGAAAGCAAGAGATGTTGAGTGAAAAACTTGAAAAGGGATTTTCTCCCAGTGGACATGTGACATTTAGCTTGACTTTCATTTTGCTAATGTACGCACTCATTCATACTCTCCTTGTTCAAGAAGACCTTGATACTTTATAGTACACTTTGTTGCTTAGAGGAATCGGTGCAATGTGGTTATGTATCAGTGTCGAAACCCTGCATTTATTTTGGTAGCACTTAGTTCTGTTTCCTAGAGTAAAATACGGCGTATTTCTTAAATAATGGTTTGTGGTGGCAACAGCTGCCATTATAAAATGCACGCTTTGAATAAATACGAAACTCTACAGACTAAAAATACATAAGATGATCTGCTGTCATTATTGTACGCCACTTATAGAAAAAATTCTCAGGAAATTTTATAGAAAAGGAAATGAAAACTCGCCACGATCAATAAATTTCTTAGAGGGCACATTACGTACATATCCATGTATACATGTACACACAAAACCAAGCAAGATTTAAGAGCCTGTCAACTCTTTTTCATAAAACGTAAGCACATTTTATTGAAAATGGGGAAATGTCGAAAATAGTTTTGCCAAAAACGCCTGAGTCAGTTCCGGCTGTCAGGTTGTTTGAAAGTGCGTAAGAGGAAATTGAAAGTTCGAATAAACGTGTGTACTCGATGGATGTGCGTACACAAGAACATCAATACTCTTAACTTTTTATTATTATTTTGGATAGTAAAATTGAAATTTACAAATGGGGAAAAAGTTCAATGTTTGAGTGCAGCTGTCATTTACATGGACAACAATATGCAAACAAATTTTATTTTGAAGATTTATAGTTAATCCAATGACAGGGTGTGAGCATAAATCATTTTCACAAAAAATAATGAAATTCTATTTTGGAATATAAGTAAAATGATGGCCTTGGTGAAAACGCAAAGGTAATATATTTTCATTTGAGTTGACATGTGAGAAAGATCAACGCACAATATTTTATATAACGCGCAGGGTTACAAGAAATCTTTACTTCCTGTAAACCTTACTATTTTTGAGAACTTTTTCCCGTACATAGTATTTGACTTGCGTGCAAAGTGCAAACAAGAAAATAAGTTAGGAGTGAAGTATGAAAGTTGTATGAGAAACGAGTGTGTATGGCATACGATGACATACGCTAAGATATTACTTTATGACTTTGCTGACATGATCGAATCCATAAGTTTTTCGGACACGAATAGGTTGATAGATGCACAACGTGGGACCAAGAAATGTAACCCGTTTGCATCATACCCTCAAGGAAGGTATTCCATGTTGAAACATTAATAATAGATCAATAGATCGATAATAGCTTTTAAAATCGTTTGAATAATGAAAAAGACAAAATTATGCTTATAAATTTTGGATGAAAATTCGCAAACTATTATAAAAGAATTTGCATTGAAAAGCTCGATTTTGAAAATATCAGATTCGAAAAGAAAATCACGAAATAAATCGGTCTTTGGGTATTTGTTGTACATAATCTGTTTTTTCTCTATCGTTTGAAAACGATACAGTGATCCATGGCAACAAAGCGCACTCTTTCATCTTTTCGTATTCAGTGTAAAGTATCAAATCTCGGTTAACTCTGAATAGACGATCAGTGAAGAAAAATTGGATTCAGAAGAGAATCGAAAACGAGAATGATCGAAAAATACATATATGTACTTGTTAGAAAGCAACGTAAATACGAGATTGAGAATAAAGCCAAAAATTTGTACAAAAAGAATAAATCCCTTTTTTTCTCTACAACCAACACATTTCTAGCTATATAAATCCGTACGTCTATTTCATTCTCGTTATCTTATATCCAAGTGCATAAAAATAGCTTTACTTATTTCATCTTTGTTTCGGTGCATTTTTTTCTTAAAAGGGAAAGTCGTTTGATGTAGTGTGTGTTATGTAAGTGTATTCAGAAAAATACTCGAATCCCTTCTCCTGGCAAAGTACAATATAGTTACACCCAAAAGGAATAAAAAATCGAAGTAGCTATCAACCCCATTCGAATGTAGTAACGAGACAAAATATACACTCGTTTTGTTGGAAGACGCTCAAATAGGTTGTTGTAGTCTTAAGAATATTCGGATGAACATGAAACAAGGAGAGAAGGTACTGAAAGAAATAACCACTTGAATAGGAGATGTTTGTTTTCATCTCACTTCAAAACGTATCAAGCACAAGTACTGCTGACACTAGTATTCTCTCTGTAGATGACTGATCGTGAGTGTTTCCAAGACTAGTAGATTTGATACACGGAAACCTCACTAAATGTAAGAAGAAGGTAAATTGGTATTCAACTGGCATTTTAGGGATTTTATAGTAAGTCAAAAAATAAGAAAACAAACTAGTGTGTATGGTGTCAAAGAAAAGTGGACTTATGGAACAAATAAGGAATCGATTCTAACATGTCAATCAAAATATGGTTAAAAGACAATCAATGAGATAGAACCGCCAATTGCTATTGGTGAAAAACATATTGGAATAGTGCACAGCTAATATTGACACCGATTTTTAACAAAATCTCAATTCCAGCGGAAACGTTAGAACCTTGTCGTAAAGAGCGTTTCGTTTATTTATTTCAACTCAAAAAGAAATTTGTCTGTTAGCTTCATTTTCTTTCCTTTTTTACAGAAACGTGACATTGATCGTGCATTATGGTTATGGCTAAAAATCCGAAAAATCTTGGGAAAGAGTGTGTAGGTTTAACGTTTTGGCTTAGCAATTTAACGTGCAGGGTCAAAAATATGATAAGGGCGTAAAGAAGCACATGACAGCAAGCCAAATTGACGAACTAAACAGAAAAAGATTCTGAGAGGAAATGGATAGTAATCGAAATGGGAAAGAGAAAACGTAAAAAAGCAAGTATAATAATAAAATAAGCACTGAGTGTACTTACTTTACATAAGTTAATTTTACAGCTTTTTCTTGTACTCGTTTCAAGTAATTTCCGTAATGATATGGTTCTACGCATCAGCATGTGACTAATATTTAGTACCGTAATTTGCATGTTCGTTTACCAAAAAGATACGAGTTTCCTTTACTTTGCGTGTTTTTCTTAATGGATGTAGAGAGCACAAAATTGCTTCCGGAAATGGGAAGGTCAATAAAAATCCGAATGTAAAAAGTTCGTCGTAGTAATTTAGTTTTATTATTTCAAAGGTCGCCGCATAGGAAGTAAAAGCAAATAAGAAAGAAAAGGATGAAAGGAAATAAGTGATCTTTTTAATGCGTAGCATTTTGAACTTGTGTTGCCAACACGCAATTCGAAGCAAGTAGCATTCTACAATAAGCTTTTATGATGATGAGTTTTTCATTAAGGAACATGGACCTTTTTCCTTTTCTTGCGTAAAGTAATAAAATGTACTGTTTAATTAGCAATCGTTTTTTTCAATTTTTACTTCTATTCATTGCAATTGCCTACTTCCTAACGCATCAGCATTTTGACGCTTTTATTTTATATTTAAATCTTGTTCATTTTTTCCTAAATAAGATATTAGTATGGTAATGCAATCAACGAGACTCGTATGTAGAAAACGGTACATTTTGTTTTGAAATTCAATCGTGATAAATTTCACATAAATTTTAACAGACTAGTATGGAAAGCATTGCAAAAGACGAAACATAACTATGGTACTATAAATATACTTATTCCAGTGTAAATTATTATGTTATATTTATAATCCTATTAACGTAGAAAAGTATTAACATATAAATGAGTAGTGATATAAATGCCTCGAATAAACCACGATAAATAGTTCCTTATTCTAACGCTGCAGTGGGCTTAAAATTGGAAGTAAATATATTACATTAGTTGCTACTTATCGTTAGATGTACTGTCTGTTTGATTCACAAGGGACACGAAAAAATAAAAAGAAGATGTAATATAGCCCTCTGAAAAAGAAAACGACAATGGAATAAGAACGTTCTTGAGAATTTATTTTAAATTTACGCCATTTCAAGATAACAACTTTACTAGGCTCGTTCTCAGAAATTTAAGAGAAAGCGAAACTAGATACACAAACAGAACTGCTTTATTTTCCTTTCAGTACATTCATTGTGCTTTAGAGCCCCTTCTGTTTGGTATTATAGCCCGTAAAGTTACGAGCTTCTATGCAAATAAATCTATTTCTCAAAGAGGCGCAAAGTAGAAAATGTTCAACAACCGTTCTAGTCTCAATGCTCTTGAGAAACAATAGAAAGTAGAATATATGTTCTTGATGCAGATTCCAATGAAATTGTTTAGTTTCATGACTTTATGCCCATTTTGGAATATAAAATCGACTGATTAACGTTAAATCAAAACAAATGGATTTGCTTGATTTTAAAATTGTTGTAAATGTTACGATTTTCTAGCAAAAACAATATACATTTTTTATTATAATTTTCTTTTCAAATTGGGGTTTACAGATAAAAAATGCGAAAAAATAAGATTTTTTTTTGGGTAGCTTCAAGAAAAAGTTTGTTGTTCGAAATAAAAAAGTAGGCAAGCCATAAGTTGGTCAAACTAGTCTTTATTATTGCAATTCTCATGGTTTATTTCAAGTCCTGCAAAAAGCTAGACTTTCATTTAAGGTATCTTCTTTCTCCAAAAGTTTTCCAGGTTGTTTTTTTCTGTAGTTTTAATGCAGTCATAAAAAAAATTTGGGCTGAAGTTGTCATCTTCTTAGATTTTTTTGATAAGTATATTTTCCTCACTGTCCACAGATTCAGTAAAGAAGATGACACTTTTATCGTTTCAAATTGTTTCACAATGTACTTTATCAAATGATTATTTACCATGGTAATGATGACGTGAACATCAAGCAGGTATACAATTGAGTTGCTCTAGTATTTCTGATAACTTTTTCATGACGTCATATAAGCAGTCATCTCATTTTATGAGTTGACGATTTGGAAAAAATGTACTGATTTCTTCAGATGTCATTAAATTATAGGGCAAAGTTTTTCTGTTAAAAGTTACTTTTGATATAAGTTTTGTGGTAAGATATAAGCTGCTTTTATACAAACTTGAACAGTGACAATATGCTCCTAATTTGACAATTTATTTTGAAAAAAATGAACTTCAATCATAACATATAAGAGATCAATACACGAAGACATGGAAGAAATTTAACATCGGAAATAAATCGGGTTACTGTTTCAAAGTTTGTTCGAATTATTGAGATTAAAAGTATTTGCGTACGGTATTCGTTTGATTAAGATAGCCTATTATCTTTTTAGTCTTTATGGATGTTTCAGAAAGATGAAATGAAACAAAAATAAGGGGAAATGAAGAGACGTCTTATAAGTTGAAATTCAGACATTACTTTCCTTTGTGTAAGTTTTTACCAGGAACTTTCACATTTTTTACCTAAAATTTTTGGTGGTCTACTATAAAAATATAATATTGCCGTTCGTTGCCTACGGAGTCGAGAACAGTGTCGACAGAAAAAGTGACAGAAAACCGTAGACGACAGATAAGGACATTGCAAATGATTAGATTTTGTGGAACGATGTAATATATATCCACCTTTTTATATAGTGGAAAGGCCAACTCAAGAGGGCACACTACTAAAATTTGTCAATTTCCTTTCAATACGATTCATCTGATCTCTACTTGATCCGATCCACATCAATTGTGTCCCCTAGCTTTCCCGTTTTTCTTAGAAGATGTTTAGTGGGCCTTAAGAAAATGTCTCGATTTGACTGTTCTCTTTTGTTCTTTGACCGTTTAGCTTGTTTCTTGGTAGGAGCTATCATTTTGGTCATTTAACTTATTCTCATAAAATTTCTAAAGAATTCTTAAAGAAGAAATTTAGGCGTTTACCTAAACAAATTGATGTGAAGATTAATGATTTTGTAAAATGTTATCATGTAAGTCATCTTGTATGAAGTTATTTTCGTGTTACTATTGAGTTATGAGCTACATTGCAACATGTTTATTTTGTCGCAATTAATATATAATTTCCGGAAATATGGATTTAAAATTCATGCACTTGTCTACAAACTGTCAATTTTAGTGAAAGTGTTATTTTTCCAAATCTACATGCTGAGTATGCGTTACCATATATTTTGGGACGTCTGCCCAGATGTTAATTACATCAAACGTGTTTTGATTATTGTTTTTAGTTTTTAAAAATCCGACATTTCCAGCCGAAGAAATCGAAAGATATTTAAAATGAAACTATAGACGAGCTGAAAATTATAAATAGGATTTTAAAGATGACATGTTAATTCACATGCATATTATTGCACGTGTTTGCTTTTTGATAACCTAGACGTCGCCACACAAAGCGTGAGATTTACGGGTAATTAATTAAAGTTGTGTGGCAGATGGCAACTCATCTCCTACTTTTGAAAATATAAAACTGATACAAAGCCATTTCAAAAATATTTTTGGATGCTTTATCGCACAACACCAGTTTGTATCCCATTTAATAACACACTATCCAAACAACAAAGCAGTCATTCTACTCAAACCAAAATGATAAAAGGAAGATGAGTTTTCTTGCTCACAAAAGGATTGATGTAAATGGGCAAAATGCCAATTGACTACCCATCTCTAAAAAACAAAAGGATATTATGGTCCATTACACCCACCAAAATAATCCGACAGGAATTGACAAGAAAAAAGGAATTCCATCCTTTTTAT
The DNA here is from genome assembly GCA_034695485.1 of Entomobrya nivalis. Classification (NCBI taxonomy): domain Eukaryota; kingdom Metazoa; phylum Arthropoda; class Collembola; order Entomobryomorpha; family Entomobryidae; genus Entomobrya; species Entomobrya nivalis. The sequence goes on from JAQFZH010001601.1 coordinate 20,058, forward strand.
ATCCCTTGCACGCCATTCATCATTTTTTCGCATTCCTTTCCATTGCCTAAAAAAGAAAACTGTATATACCATACAGTTTGCCTTTGTTTGTCGGTTTGCTTGTTTGCTGCAATATTACCAAGGTCTCAATTGAACCGCCATGGGTAGAATATAAATCATTTTTGGAACAAAACCAAGCATATATACAAACACGTGCCCACTTCCTGGTCGGAATGAAAGCAAAAACTCATCTCGAAAATCGAAAGAGAGGTTTTTCTTCCGAATA